>OU612059.1:128085237-128369502 GCA_914767635.1 Melanostoma mellinum
CTTTTGCACAGACCCCAAGCTACAGATAGGGATCATTGTTTTGAAGCTTCGCTTGGTACACCTGCCCCAAATAATTCAGCAGCTGCCCACTCCGCCTTGGAGAAAGAGCGGGTTCTTCCACAAGTAATATTAGCAACTCTCGTAAAAGCTCTCGTAAAAGATTCGTAAGGGGGCTTCCAGTTGGGTAGGATTTTGCTTGATTCTGGTTCCCAAGTCAATTTTGTTAATGAGAAGTTCGTTAAAGCACTCGGCCTTAAGAAACACAGAAGAAACGTTGATATAGTGGGAATAGGAGATACAGAAACACAAACAAAATATGTAACGCAATCAACAATTCGCTCAAGATACAACAATTTCGAAGTTTCTTTGGAGTTTTTGATCGCACCCTCCATCACAGGGTATCAACCAGAAGCCACACTCAACATCAGTGACTGGAATCTACAAGCGAGTTTGGAGCTTGCAGATGAAAGCTTTAATAAACCATCTCAGATAGATATGTTGGTAGGAGCCGAAGCATTCTTTGATTTGCTCGAAATAGGTCAAGTCAAACTAAGGGAAGGACTTCCACTCTTGCAAAAAACTGCGTTAGGTTGGATCGTATCTGGCAGATACAAATCGAAATCGACAAAAAGCTATAAATTTTGCTTAGTTAATTCAAAGGATAATTGTTTGGATAAATATTTGGAAAAATTCTGGGAACTCGAAGAGATTCAGGGTCATCAGTCGAAATGGTCTGAAGAGCAATCATCATGCGAGGAACACTTCAAAGAGAACATTGAAGTTCTACCTAGCGGTCGGTTGATGGTTAAACTGCTCTTTAATCAGGATCCTTGTTGTCTTGGAGCTTCTTATGACATCGCCTTCAGAAGATTTTTATCTCTTGAGCGTAGGCTATCTAAGAACTCTTCATTAAAAACCCAATACGCTGCCTTCATGAAAGAATATGAAGCGTTGGGTCATATGTCACTCGTTGAAAATCCAAAACAAGAAATCGTTCACTATTATCTACCACATAAGTGTGTAATTTGGCCTGATAGCATATCCACCAAATTGCGTGTAGTATTTGATGCATCTTGCCGAACATCGTCGCAAATATCTATTAACGGAATACTTATGGTCGGTCCTACAATACAGGACAATCTTTAAATCATTTTGCTTCGCTTTCGTCTTTACCGATACGCTCTGACTGCGGATATTGTTAAGATGTATCGGAAAATTCTAGTACATCCGTCGCATTGAAGTTTGCAACTTGTGCTATGGAGAGAAGATGAAAACACTCCAATACAAACCTACCAGCTGAACACAATAACATATGGTACTTCATCGGCGCCATTTTTGGCAATTCGTTGTTTGCAGTACTTAGCTGACGTAAACCAAGAGCGTTTCAGTTTAGGTGCTTCTGTTCTAAAGTCTGATTTTTACGTTGATGACATGTTAACTGGAGCTGACAACCTAATACTTTAACTCAGAAACAGAACGAAGTTGTTTCCATTTTGAAGTCTGCTGAACTAGAGCTCTCAAAATGGAATAGCAATCATCATTCCTTGCTTGGTGAAGTTAAACAGAAGGAAATAAGATTAACTGAATCCAATCTCATAAGTACGTTAGGTATAGCTTGGAACCCTTTCGCTGACGAGTTTAGTTTTTCTTATAAACCCAATCGAACTTACAAAATTTATACCAAGAGATCTATTTTATCTCTTTCTTCGTCTCTTTTCGACCCAATGGGCTTGACTAGCCCTATCATTATTCGAGCAAAAATAATTTTACAAACTCTTTGGATAGATAAGGTAGATTGGGATGCATCTATTCCACAAGCCATCGAAACTGAATGGCGTCAGTTTATGACCGAATTGCACTCAGTTGGAAATCTATCGGTACCTCGACATATATTTTTAGAAAATAGGCAAAGTTACCAAATACATGGATTCGCGGATGCTTCGATGAAAGCGCACGGCTGTTGCATCTATCTGAGAAGCATAGACACCTGTGGATCAGTAGCAGTTTAGCTTTTAGTGGCAAAGTCGAGAGTAATACCTGCTAAGAAGAAACAACTGCCTCGACTAGAACTATGCGCCGCACATCTTTTGTCTAAGCTCTGGGTAAAAATTCACAGCGTTGTAGATAAAAACTACTCAGGTGTATTTTTTTGGACTGATTCTCAAATAGTTTTGCACTGGATCTTTACACACTCTTCAAAGCTCAAAACGTTTGTTGGAAATAGAGTAGCAGAAATACAGGAAACGACAAAGGAAGTAGTTTGGAGACATGTTCCAACCAACGATAATCCTGCAGATGTCGTCTCGCGAGGATGCACCGTAGAAGATCTAAAAGACTCGATTTGGTTTACAGGACCGAAATTTTTAGTTGAAGAAGAGGAAAATTGGCCAACCGCAACAGGACTTCATCTCACTCCAGAGGACCTGGCACTTTAAAAAAGGAAAATTGTTCTGAGTTGTCGCAACCCAGACCAAAACCATTATCTGGAAAAAATAGAGAGCATCAGCTCATACACTAAACTCATTCGAATCTTTGCGTACGTATTGAGATACCTTAGCTTGCGATTACACAAAATGCCATTTCGAGGTGAATACCTTACAGCTGAAGAGCTAGAACATTCCCTACAAATCATAGTTAATGTCATTCAAATGAAATATTTTGACAAAGAAATAGTCGCAATTAAAACTAAAACATCGCTCAAGGGATCTATAAAATCACATAGCCCTTTATAGAAGACAAAAATGGTCTTCTTCTATTGATAGTTGGAGGCCGTTTGAAACACGCAAATATACCAGAAGAAAGTAAACATCCATTGTTGCTACCAAAGGATTGCAATTTTAGCAACACTCTTGTCGAACACCTTCATCATTCCAACTATCACGCTGGACCAAAGGCTCTAGTCGCATTGACCAGACAAAGATTTTGTATGATCAATGTTCGAGAAGTAGCGCGAAGAGTCGTGCGAAAATGTCCTCACTGCGCGAGGTATCGGCCTAAGCTATATGAGCAGGTTATGGGAAATTTACCTGTTGAAAGACTAACGCCATCGCGTCCATCTATCTGTTGTGGGGTCGACTTTTGCGGTCCGATATACACCTATTACAGAATTCGAGGTAAAGTGCCCTATAAAACGTATGTGGCAGTTTTTGTCTGCTTCTCGTCGAAAGCAGTTCATTTGGAACCTGCTTCTGATCTTTCAACAGATACATTCATAGGAGCTTTAAAAAGGATGATAGGTCGTAGAGGTCTTCCTAGAGATATCTATTGTGACAATGCCACAAATTTTGTTGGGGCACAGTCAAAACTAAAAGAATTGCGTGATATGTTGTTGCACAAGTCTAACCAACAAAATATCATTAACTTTTGTTCTAACGCATCCATAAATTTTCATTTTATACCCCCAGGGCACCCCATTTCGGCGGACTTTGGGAGGCAGCAGTAAAGGTTGCAAAAGGCCACCTATATCGCAGCCTAGGAAATGCCAAGCTGTCATTCGAAGAATTGTCAACTGCACTGGTGGAAATCGAGGCCATAATGAATTCCAGATCAATTACTCCGATGTCAACGGATCCCAATGACCTGGAAGCCACTACACCCGCACATCTACTCATTGGGTCATCGCTAAAAGCAATTTCCGAGCCAGCTTCAGACGTATCCGACATCAATTATCTACAAAGATGGCGTATTCGCCGCCGTAAAAAAAGTAAAACTCAATTTTGGAAGCAGTGGTCATCAGAGTACGTCCAAGAACTCCAAGATCGTACAAAATGGGTTACGTCACCACCAAATATCGTACTTGGTAGCCTCGTCATAATTCACGAGGATAACCTCCCCCCTCAAAAGTAGGGGCCCGGATGGAAGAGTCAGAGTCGCCGATGTGAAGACGTCACGAGGAGAAATTAGGCGGCCCATCCGCAAACTAGCAGCGATACCATCTTAAAAGGTAGTCCTTTCAAAGGAGGCGGATTGTTGAAGCTTAACATCTTTCACAAAACATCATACATATCTATATTTCAATTCAAATTTGTAAATTGATAAACTTGTTTTTATATTTGAATCTGGCGCTCAAATTAAACCAATCGCCATAGTTTCTGAATTTTGAATTCGCTCTAAATATTAATTTATAGTCACGTGAATTTTCTGTACAAATAGAAGAGAAATCGAATAAACACATCATTCCATTATATTGTATTATATCGTACCAACCCTCACGGGCAAATCATTGCGTTTTCTTTCGTCGTATCATTTTCTTTGTCGTAGTTCGCAACCGCTGACAATCGGTCAGCGCATCAACCAAGATCTTTCTATCCCTTTGCTACAGGGAATTAATAGAGATCCCAGGTTGACGGTCAAGTTATTTCGTGACCGTACAACCTCAAATCTCTTACATAGTTATATTAATTTCTTGGAAGTATTCTACGTTTTTGTTTACAATTTTGACGCTTGACTTTTCTTGTGGATTCTAACTTTAAGTATTGTTTGATTATATATTTTTATTTTAACATTTGTAATATTTCATTGTACTTTGGTACACCATCAGTTTTTATGAGACTAAAACGATTACCTCTTTAAGGCGTGTATGGGCCGATGATATCAATACGTATGTGCTCAAACCTTTGTGTTCGTTCGTCAGAAATCTCATTGAGTCGTGATACAACGTGGTGAGCGATTTCGTTTCATTGGCATGCAAGACATGCAGGAGACCAGCCTTGATAGCCTTTTCTTAATAAATAAGCGACGCGTTTGCTCCAGGATGACATACGCTGTGAAAAGATAAGAAAATTTTGTGACGAAGTTTGTTGGGCACGAAAATATGAGGCGACAAGCCGTTCAAATCACAGTAAATTGGTACGGTCACTTTCAGAAATATTTACTGGACGAAGTAACTATCCATTTTGTGCTGGATTGCGTAGTCGTTGTTGGAGGTCACTATCTCCTGCTTGAGCTTTTACGAGCTCATATGATGAGACAGCAGTTGAGGTGGCTTCGATGCGTGATAGAGAGAGCCTAGGATAAGTCTGTGTTTGGGTAGACAAGTAGTGTTGGATTATGTTATTCTTGTTTTTGCATTTGTGGAAAACAGCTCCTAATCTGCGTCGAAGGAACACTGTCCGAACTTTTAACAGCCGAACCTTGAAGGCATTGGTGAAGAGGAACTTGGAGAGTAGCACCGTTTTTCTGAAACTTACAGTAGAAATTAATAATTCCCAGGATCTTCAGTTCTTTCACTTTGTATGTCGCTGACTTAGGAATGTTAACTAATGTAAGCTTATATCTCTGGTGATGGACTTATTCAGTTTTAAATTCATTTTTATTCATTTTTTCTTAAAACTTCTTATTTGCTAACAAAAATGATTAAACTAGCTTATTTAATAACTTAATTAACTTACTGACCCTAGGCGGGTACTCTAAATTATACAATAACTTATTTCTAATGCCTTTCGGCCTAATGATCTAATATCTATTTCTAACTATAACTAGTATTAAGGCTAAGAAAATTTTAAAAAACTTAGCTTTTTCGATCCTTTTTTATGTTTTTCTTAAAATTACTTAGACTAATTAAAACTACTTAAAACTAATTAAAACTACTTAAAACTAGAGCAGCCACAGTAGCTTTTATTTGTTTTTTTTTTTTTTTGGTTTTGTTTTTTTGTGTTTTATAATTTTTTTTGGTTTTTGTAGGTTTTTCTATTTTTTTTTGGATTTTGAGACGCAACAATAAGTTTTTACATTTTTTTTTTTATTTTGATTTTTTACAATTTTTTTTTTTTTGTATTTTTGTATTTTTAAAATTTTTTTTTTGGTTTTTTTTGTTACGTTTTCTTAGATTTTTTTGGTTGCCACTGTGTCTACCCCCTACACCCTAAGTTTTACACACTAAGCCTGTGCAAGCCAGCCATTGGCGACTCGCTATCGGTATCATTTTCTGTCTGTTGCTCAGACAACCACCAGAACTGTTCTGACGTTTTAACAACGTCCCGTCGATCGCGATCTGATACCGCCCTACTGAACCGGAGGAGCTCTTCAGCTTCTCCGCCCACTGCGGCAACGTCCCGGCCATATAGGAGCCGTCGTTCCACGGACTTCCGGCAGACGTGGTAGATCAGCGGAACCGCCGATCTGTCCTGTATCAAACCTATCATGTCAAAATAGAGGAAAGCCTCCGGTGGGACAAATCCACTGAAACGTGTTCTCTCCATATATTCTAAGTTGGGGTAATAAGCCCCAAAAATCAGGCCATTGGTCGAGGTCATCGCTCTTGCAGTGTGATCTCGAGTCAGTTTTATAATGAAGTTGTCGATCCTGTTTATTGGAGCCCCGTTGTAAAGGACCTCATTTGGATAATATTTTCTGTACTCCGACTCTGGTGTTCTGTGCAATCCAAGACAGGTACGCAGACACTGTCTCTCAAACACCCGAATCTTTTCCATTTGAGACGCTGTAACATTGAACCACACGGGGCACCCATAGACAATCATTGGCCTTATGAGGGCCATGTAGCAAATCACCTTCACTCTGCTATCAAGTTGACTGCTGTGAAACAGTCGCCTTGTCAGAGCAAAAGCTCCTCTAGCCCTGGCCAGAGCCGCATCCATATGTTTGTTAAAATATAGATATTGATCTAGCCAGATGCCGAGATACTTGACTACTACTTTGCTTGGCAGTGGGTGGCCATTGAGATCAACGATCACCAGCTTTCGCCAGTTCTTTCTCGTATCCCATGAGGCCCGAGCCAACGGGGTTCTAAACACAATTGTTTCCGATTTCTGAAAGTTGATTTTCAACTTCCAGTCATCGCAATATTGCTGGATCTTATCGAAGTCACGATGCAAGAGTGTTCTGATGACCTCGAACTTTGGACCTGTTCTGTACGCAATGAGGTCGTCAGAGAACGCTTTAGCATGGTGAAGGGAACCAATTAGATCGCGAAAATAGGCGAATTCACCGCCCCCTGTTGTAGACCGTTCTGTATTTTTAAAGTTCTGGTAGAAGTTATATTGCAACTTTTCACAACAAACGTTCTACCATGAAGCATGTCATTCAGAATAAATAGTAGTGGTTTACTCATGCCATACCTGATCAACTTATAGAAAATACCGTCTAACCAAACGGTGTCGAAAGCCTTCTCCAAGTCAACCAGACATGCACCCGTACACTGCTTTTTAGCTTTGTTCCATTGAATATCAGATACTAGTTTAGACGCGGCATGTATGGTATCATGACCCACCTTAAAACCGAACTGATTTTCGGGAATAATATTTTTGTCCTCAGCCCATA
The DNA here is from genome assembly GCA_914767635.1 of Melanostoma mellinum. NCBI lineage: Eukaryota > Metazoa > Arthropoda > Insecta > Diptera > Syrphidae > Melanostoma > Melanostoma mellinum. The sequence continues at coordinate 128,092,516 of OU612059.1, forward strand.
TGGACAGTGCTCTATTGAGAACTTTCTCGAATACTTTGCTGGTACTCGGAAGAAGACTAATTGACTGGAGATTTGCTGGATTGGAACCATCCTTACCTTTTTTAAGGAGAGGATGGACCACTGCCGTTTTCCAACGCACTGGATAATATGCATTATTCAGCGCATTGTTGAGCAACGTGGTGTATATGTCCACCACTTCCGAAGGGAGGTTTCGCAGCACAACATTGGGTATGCCGTCGACTCCTGCTGACTTCTTTTTCTTTATTTTGTGAAAGATGTCCAAAAGGTCCATCTTAGAAAAGAACAGGGTGTTATACCCGTTTCGCTGGGCGATGACTGCATTTGCAAGTCGGTCGTCATTGAACCTAGTGAAACCAGGATTCTCGGATCGCCAATGCGAGATCTCGTCTCTAAGATAGAAGTGTCCAACGAAGGCTCTGTTCTCAAGGTCGTAATTCGGGCGAATGCACTCATTCACCTTATATACTCGCTCGAAAACAGCACCCATAGTCTCTACCTTCTCTTGAGCATCTTCCACTATAAAGTGGTCATCATCCAAGATGGCCTCATCCGGATCTATCCCTTTTGTCATAAGTAAGTTTTTGTTCTCTGTCGTCCTTTGGAGTTTAATACCCTGAAGGTCATTTTGATCTTTTCTCCTAAAGATTTTGTTTATTTCCGGAAACATACTCGGGTTGTTGGACTGCACAGCCCGAATTTTATTGTTCCAGAAACATGAAATGGAAATTCTATAGTTTTCTTTAATAAGTTGTTGGAGATTTTTGATCTGTGACCTCAGAGTTCTAATCTCCAAATCGTGTCGGTCAGTAAACCTCCTGTGCAAGAGTTTGAGTCTTGACAGGAGTCTACTTTTTTGTTTGTAAAGTGCGTCTGTTGTCGCGTTTCTGTACATGTTCGTTGGATCGTTTTGCCTATATTTAGGAATTGTCCTGTCCATTGTACTACGGATTGCATCCTCCATACGTTGCAGGTATCCATCGATCTCAACGTTCGACAGATTCCTGTTGCATGGTGGCGCAATACCGTTCGAACGAAGTTCCCTTGAGACGGCACCGGAAAAGCGCGGCCAACGTGTCTTACCGTAGTTGTAAGAGTGCGTCGGCACGTACTCCTCCAGTTCCACAAGGACGTTCGGAAGCAGTATGACGGCGGCAAGTCCACAGTGGTCACTGTCGTACTCAACCGTCGTCAAACAATTTTTCGTCCGTCGAAGAATGTCGTCGGTCAGTCTCAGTCTTGAGTCTAAAAGCAATAGATCCAAATAAGAGCCACTTCGAGGATATGAAGGCCTGTCAGTAGCCAGCAGATCGACTTTACACTCAATGCTGTGGAGCCCCAGCCAATTGAATAGCTGGGTCCCCCTTGGATTGGCTAATCGATTTCCCCAATCTTGGTGTTAAGCATTGTAATCACCGGCCAAAAGGAAATAGTTTTCCTCTGAGTTCAGTTTCAGAGTTCGAAAAAGTGTTTCAAGCTCGGTTATAAGACATGAATTTTGAGAAGCCTCCGGCGCATAGATCGCGACCACATACAAGCGCCTCCCCTGTTGGAGAGGGATGCATACAATACACGCTTCCAGCAACTGGAATCGGCGTACTTCACCACTATATATTACCTTATGAGCAATGCCCTTACGTATGAAGATCGCAACCCCACCCGCGAAAGTCGAGTTGGGTCGGTCCCTCCTTACGATAATGTAATTGTTATCCGTCATTTTGTGATGCTGGTTAAGCCTAGTTTCGCTAACCATACATACATCGGGACGTTGGTCTTTTAACGACTCAGAGAAGTTGGCTCGTCGTTCTACCCTAACTAGCGAATTCACATTCACGGCTAGGATCTTGAAAGGCCTCTCCGGCAGCGCGCCCGTTAACCCAAAAATTGCGCAAGCGAAGGCACTGCACGGTAGATCAAGTCCACCCTACGCGCCTGCTCACTTATTTGCCGTGATAGTTCACTCTTTGTGCCAGAATGACACGCAGAGCGACCATCACCTCTGACTCCCCAGTCGCAGCCTTAGACACAGATGGCTGTGTGGCCGCTTTCTGAGGAGGCTGTACCGTTTTCCCAGCCCCCCACGCCATTTGGGCGTAAAAGACTTCGGGAACGACGGCCCTTGGAATTGGTTTGGCTGTTTGCCTTCCCTCATCCTTAGTTGCTGTTGGAGCAGCTTTTTTTGATTTTTTAATAATCTGGTATCGAGGACAACCCCGATAATTAGCAGGGTGCCCATCTCCACCACAGAGTACGCACTTCAGTAGGGTCTTGTCTTCGACCCGAGCTTACACTCTTTGTCGTTGTGGTTCTCTCCACACTTGACGCACCTCGACTGCATTTGGCAGTTGAATGCGGCGTGCCCGAACCGTTGGCAACGAAGACATTGTAAAATGTCCCCGTGCCTGTCTATTTTTTCCCATCTTACTATCTGGTAGTCTAGGACGGAGATTTTCCTCAGACTCTCCAGACGGCTACTGGGTGATAGGGTGACGAGGAACATCGGCAATAGCCACTTCTCCCGTCTAGCCTTAGCCGTGGTGAACAACTTGACCCCGATAAACTAGAGATCGTCGCTCGCCAACCTGCGGAGTTCCGCTAAGAGCTCCTCTGGGTCAGAGGTAGGCTCTACCCCTTTCAAAAGCATACTTTTTGGCTTCTCCTCTTTGGGAGTGTAACTATAATATTCGGTGGTTGTCTTAGCAAGCAACTCCCGAACGACCTTGTGGTCACCAATGTTTTCACATTGGATCGCATGTCGATCCGGTCCTAAACGTTTAATAACAAATTTATCGCCAATGGCGGACTTACACAGGCTTTTTGTTGCTTGAAGTTCCATCTTGTGGGTGTTTATAGGAGGCACCCTGCTCTTAGCAGCTGTCTTCTTTGGCTGCTGCTTTTGTTGTGTTGGCTGTTGTTGTTGTTGTCTCTGCTGCTTTGGCACCGTCTCTCCTGGCTGCTTCGTTGGCGCGGCTTTTTTAGCCGCGGTCCCCCGTTGCTGCTCTTGGGTAGCAGTTCTCTTTCCCTGGTTTTGCTCCCCAGCTATTTTATTAGCTGTTGTGCCTTGTTGCTGCACGGGAGCTGTTTTTGCATTTGCCTTTGTTGTTGTTGGCTGTTGCTATTTGTTGTTTGGTTGCAGTTGTTGTTTCTTTGCCTCGCTTTCTACTTGTCTACGGGCCACCTGTCTTGCCTTTATCTCCTCTATCGCCTTGTACAATTTCTCCACGGTTATCGACAACGCTTATAGTTTCTTGCTTTCTACATCGTTGTCGTCATTTAATTCCTCTTGACCACCGTCCCCGTCGTCTGCCAATGCAGCGAACGAGTTTCCACTACCAATGTAACGGCCCTCGCCACCGTTGGACTCGTATTTAGGCTTTCGATGCTATCGCTGCTGGTCGACATCTCGTCATCGTCGACCTCCTTATCTTTTGATGTTTTTTGTTTGCGAGACACCAAATTCGGCTTGGCTTTTATCCGCTGCCTCTTCTTTGCAGTTGTTGTTGCTGCTCTTGCTGCTGTTGCTGGCACCGCAATTTCCATTGCGGTTGTTGCCGCTGCTTTGCTTGTTGTTGTTGATTTTAGTGTTGGATTTTCATCCAACACTTTTTTTGTTGTTGATGGACCGCTATGGTCCATCACAGACGACTGTGTCGCTTTTTTTTCGCCTTCTTTCCGGATTTTCTCCTTAATTAACGCGATTTGCTTCAAATTAATAATAAAAATTGGAGGGCCCGGCTGGGAGTTGAACCCACGTTGCTCCGCACTGGGTACCTGCTGCGCTACTCGCTCGGCTACTGCCTTATTGAAAAATCACTGACTTTAAACTTTAAAATCGCACTCAACTTGTAAATATACACAGCTAAAGTCGTCAACACGTCTACACACGATAGCTGTTGCTGAACGACTGTGATGGACTTATTCCTTGAGAACTAATGCGATATCCAAGAAAATCCACCTCCGATTGACGAAAGGAGCACTTAGCGACGTTTACAACAATTTCAAATTCTGCAAAACGAGTGAAAAGATGCGAGTAAAATGTCGTCAATATAAAGGAATTAAAAATCTAATGCTCTCGTGACTTCAGTAAACCTCTGAAATGTTTGGGTGGCATTTCGGAAGCCAATGGTCATGTACGGGAATTCGAACAGACCAAATGGCGCTCAAATTGCTGTTTAGCGAATGTCTTCGTTGGCCACTGGTATGTGATTGAAGACATGGACGAGACCGATGGTGGAGAAAATATGCTTAGCGGGGAGATGTGATGTAAAGTCTTCAAGAACTCGTACTGGGTATTGGTCTGGAACTGTTCTATAATTTTTTGTAGATCGGTGTGCTATCCCAAGTATTAACATCTTTTCAAACTCGTTCTGGGCAAAAGCAAGTCGATCCGTATTTAGACGTCGTGCTTTTTTGATAATTGGAGCTCTAGTTGTTATGATGTGATTGTGATGTTCCGTCGCATGCTTACCAAGCTTCGTAAGGCTTGGAAACTTTGTGAAAATTTGCATCCATCAAGAATAATTTGGAAACAGCTGAAATCAAACGAGCGACACAGCGAACAGGAAGCTTAGTTGTTGAACCTAGAAGACGACTGTGTTTAAGATCTTGCAGCAGATCAAGGTGAGCGATAAAATCAGCACCGATTTTAGAACTTTCAATATCGGCCACAACAAAGCTCCAGGTAAGCTCTCGTCGCAAGTCAAAGTCAAGCGTGTGTAGTCTGCATCCAAACGCTTTAATTTGGGATTGTTTCGCTACATAAAGAGAATACCTGGTCTCTGCTTGATGACCTGTGGCATGTTTCTTCGGAGACGCAAAGGTCAGCACTTGTCTCCACGAGAAAGAAAATATTAGAGACTTTATAATTCGAAGAGGCGGTGAGATATTGGAGAGGAGTCGTGCACCACCGTAAGCGACTCCCTGTCTTGTTTCCCGAAAAAATGCAAGGCTTTTTCGTTTCGAAATCTCGAAAACTACTTACTAGCTCGCAAATCACGGCTTCTAGTTTGGAAAGCCGTGGCTTCAGTGGCGTTTCGTGAACACCTCGAGCAGTATTTAAATTAACTAGTTGGTTCAGTGCCGATATTTTCATTACGTGATCAGCAAGCGTTGCCTGTTTTCTTGAGCGAAGAGTTCTACCGCGTAGCCAAAACTGTTTGCACTGTTGTTAGAAGTCTGCTCACCTATTTGATGTGGAAAATCAACAAACAAAGCTATTAACAAAGCAAATTCAGTGCTTTGCTTTACTAAGCGATGAACAAAAGAATTTAATGTCTTTTATGTCACTCTGTCATTATCATTATACAACTGTTATGTTCGTCCTCACCTAAAATATACGTCTCAGGTGTGGTAACAATTTTTTGGGAAGATCCTTTTAATCTCCCTCCTGAGGAAAATTGTATTCGCCTATTAAATTTTCAAACCTCTCTGGTGTAGTCGAGGTTAATCATTGATGAGGGTTCTTTTTTAGAAGTCATACGGTGCTACGATTGGCAGATGTAAGATGAAATCTTGTAATTCAGTGCCGGCAGCAGAATCCTGATGGGACGAGTCGAACAAAAATTTCTTTTTCTCGTCGGTGAAGTTGGCAAGGTGGAATTAGCCTTCGAGCTGTGCAAACCAAAGTGCTGGGCGATCAGCTTAGTAAGAAAGTGGTGGAACAACGAAGTGCTGCATTGGTATCAATACAGTTGCAACAGGTTGTGATACACTTGGAAGCGGTGGGTGCTCGTTCGTATTTGTGTGCCCAAGGTTTGTAGAATTAACTTGTTCATCAACCATGTACTAGTATCGTCGGGGTCACCCATTGTGGATCTTCGTTAGATAAAAGCAAAAAATCGTAACCTTACACTCGGTAACCTGAACTTTATTTAAGGTTTTGAAGGCGTGGTTCGATGGGATGACTTTTCAATTTTCTTACTTAAGCCTAGTAAGTAAGTAACAAGTAAGTAAGTAACAAATTCATTTATTTATCCATTATTTCATAAAGTTAACATAATACATGAATTTTTTTAGCTATGGCTTAGCCGTCAGCCTGGTTAGCAAACATAATTTTTATAAAGGTACAATTACTATTGACTGTTCAATTGTAAATAATATAATATAATAAATAAACTTGCAATTAAACGTATTCGGTTACCAGTAACATTCTATACTTGGAGATTACTTCTAAAAATTTGCTTAGTGTTTTCCAGTCGCACTCGTTGAGTATTTTAAGGGTATCTTGCATTGATAGACTATGTTTCCCAAAGAAGAAAAGTCTGTGTGGCTTAAATATTGGGCAATTACTAATAAAATGGAAGCAATCCTCCTTTGCCTTAAGGTTGCAAATTGTACAAAACTGATTGAAGCTCCCGTTATAAGGACATCCGTTTAAGCTGAGTAGTTCACATCTTGCTTTAAAAATAATAGAAATTTCTCGGTAGGTTAGCGAATCGTGGAAGTAGTTTCTCTTATTCAGGTTGTAATTAAGTTGTGAGTATAATAATCTACTGTTGGATTCACGTGCGCTTAGGATAAAGCCTTCTCGCATCGAGTCTTCATTTTTTTGTATTATACGGTACAGCTGCTCTTTTATGTTATTAGGGTTTGTTGTGTTAAAAACTAGTGTTTCACCACAAGCAATGCCAAGGCTTTCCCACTTAGCAGTCAACCAGTCTTTGTTCCTTAACTCGTATAAGAGCATTTTCTTTGTTATTCGTGAGTCCTCATAAGATAATGTTTTGATAATAAAATCAGCCTGTGCTTTAAGTGTACTTGTATATAGTTTAGGAATTCCTGTTTCCAGGTAGATAGCATAACGTGGGGTATTTCGAGGGAAGTTGAAGAGTTTTTTCAGGAAATTTCTCTGGAATTGTTCAATTTGATCATATTCATCTGCACCCCAGATTTGCGAAGCATAACAGAGAGTTGACCTAACGACTGCTTTATATATCTTGAACTTGACAGAAAGAACTATCCTACTATTTGAGAACACGTTTCGCCATGACGAATTCAACAAGCTTTGTGATGTATTGGCCTTTTCCTTTAGATGGTTGTTGAAGCTCAAAGTGGAATTCAGTTTAACGCCTAGATATTTTATGTCGTTGGTGACTTCTAGAAGGTTCCCATTGTAGTACCACCTTTTAACGTTTTTGCCTTGAGATGAGAATACCATCACCTTAGACTTCTCTGTATTGATCGTTAATCCCCATCTGTCGCAGTAAGTCGCTAATCGATTAATCATCAACTGTAGGTTTTCGGGTGATTCTGACAGTATTACGAGGTCATCGGCGTATAATAAAACATTTATTACCATATTGGCTATCCTTATTCCTCCAGGTAGATCTTCAACTATATCATTGATAAATAGAGAGAACAGTAGGGCGCTGAGAAGACAACCTTGCTTAACTCCAGTATTCGTCTCAAACCAATCAGAAAAAGTTGAGCCATCCCATACCGCTGCTTTTGTTCCTCTATACATTTCCTTAATTACATGTAGGAATTTTGAAGAGATACCTAGCTGTGAAAGCTTATATAGAAGTGCGTTACGATTAACACGATCGAAGGCAGTTTTGAAGTCTACAAAGAATGTGTAGACTTTCTTTTTCCGTGCTTGGAAGGCTTTGACGATCGAAGAGAGTGTAAATATATGGTCTGTTGTAGAATAGCGCTTTCTAAAGCCGGCTTGTAAATTTGAAAGAATATTTTTCCTCTCCACCTATTTCTCAAGTCTCTCCACAAGTATACCGCAGAAAATTTTGGCTATTGTGTTCATAAATGATATGCCACGATAATTGTCAGCAATTTCGAAGGCACCTTTTTTATGAATAGGGAAGATGACTGATTTTGTGAAAGAGGTGGGGATGTCAGCATTCGAGAAGACCTTATTATTAAACGTTAGCAGGTGGTTGAAGAATGAAGGAGTTGCGTTGGAATAAAACTCGTAGGGAATCCCATCTTCTCCTGGTGCCTTTCCATTTTTCGCTTTCTTCATTAATGTAGCTATTTCTTCCATTGTTATAGCTGAATCTAATGATTCGTCAAAGATTGAAGGTTCAGCGTAGGAAAACTCAAGGTTCGAGTCGGTGCAGAGAAGGTGTTTGAAGTGGGAGGCGAGAACATCAGCTGATAATCCAGTGCCTATTTTGTAGCTTGTTCCGTTTATAGTTCTGGCGATTTTCCAAAATTCTTTCGAATTTTTTACTTGACCAAGAGAGAGTGCTTGGTTGTTTTCAAATTCTACTTTTTTACGTTGACACAAATCTTTATAATAAATATTGGAATCAATATACCACTTCCTTAAATCGGGACTATGTGAAGTCCGCATGGCTCTCAGCAATGCAAAGGATTTTTTGCGTGCCTTCAAACAGTCTCTATCAAACCATTGTTGTTTAAAAAGTGAGCTTGTATTTGAAACTTTGTTTGATGTCGAATTTCGTATAAACTCTGTTAATTGACTATATCGGCAGATTCAGTAGACAATAAGTTTGTTTCAATTAAGTTGTTCAAAGTTAACTCATAAGTGACTGATTCCTCAATCTTCCATTTTAGTCGCGGGAGAAGTTTCAGATTTGTGTGTCGGTTGAATGATTCACTTGCAATTTCCACTGCAACAGGCATATGGTCCGAGAAGATTTTGCTCTGCACCTCAAATTTTTTAATCCGCTCAATCCATTCGTTATTCGCTGTACAGTAGTCAATGACTGATTGTCCTTGTCCTCCTATGAAGGTGAAATTACCCTCTTCATCTCCGTTAGTACATCCATTTAAAACTATTAGGTCATACATTTGAAGTAACTCTAACATATCAGAGCCATTTTTGTTACGTACGTTGTCTTTTGATTTCCTGTTTACATGAGTGATCGCCGAATTATAAATGGTTTGGCATGTAGTAATTTGTGCGTTACTGATTCTTGCATTCCAATCACCGATTAATAGAACGCTTTTACTCGAAAAGAATTGCATGGTGTTATGTAACTTTTCAAAATCTTGCTCCCACTTGTTACAATTAATGTAGCAAGGTAAAATGTACATATTGTTTTGGTTTAAGAGTTTTACTACTATCGTTCCTTCTGAAATCGTACATATCTGTGAGTGATGTTTTTATTCCATACAAATGACCTCCACTTGCGCGACCTTTAGCAGAAGTTTTAATTGCATCAACCCATATAAGCTTAAAGTTTATAAAATAATTTTTAAATTTAATAATTTTATCTTTAGTAACATGGGTTTCAAATAAGAAAAATATATCAAAGTTTGTAACATATTTAAAAAAATCTACAAATAACAGTTTATAATTCAATCCTGATATATTGTAGGATAAAATCTTACTAAATATAAAATTATTTTGGCTGACGGTGTTTAATTCTCAGTTTTTTTGAAATCTACTACAATCTGGTGTTTCATGTGCCACCCCTGGTGAATATGCAGTCATCGATCTATTACTTTTTGGTTGCTGTCTGTTTGACGTTGACAGATTGATTGCACTGACATCTCCAAAGTTAAGAGCACCAAACATATTTTGCAGCTCAGTTTCTCCATCAATGTTTTTATATTTAAGTTTATTATTTTCATTTAAATAAAATATTTTGTCACCAATAATAAGATTATTGTTTTTTATCATTACTGCTTCTTTTTTTTTGTTTTGGCAATTTTGCGATATCCAAGCAATATACGACGTTTTAGTTGTGCTTGTTTGCTCAAATCACGTTGAATAAATCTGTGGTTAAAACCCATAACAGCATAAGTCAATTTTCGGTACTTTTCAGGAGAAGCATTTGAAGTTTTTGTCATCAGTTGAAGCCCTTTTATAGACGAAAATACTACCATAAGCGCAGTTTTTTAGTTGTCAAGTGAAAAAAAATGAAATTTTCTTTGTTTTGAAATTTAAATTTTCTTTAAAATTCTTTTATTATATTGTAATTTTGAGCAAAAAACCGACTTGTGCTGTTTTGCCTTGAACACAAAATTACATTATTACTAATTTAAGTCGTCCTATGTCGTTATTCTTTGCAAAGATTTTATAAAATGCCAATATTAAATTAACTTGTGTTTTTTTGCCTTTTTAACAGTAATTGGTATTTGTTTGTCAAGTGTACTTACGCTTTTATTCTTTACGGCATTTTAATATATTTATACTTACGCTTTTGAAAGAAACATTTTTTCAAGTAAAATTTACATACTGATTTTTTGTATTACGATTTCAATTTATGCAAAAAAAAACTCTAAAACAGCAAATTTTCATTTAATTAACATAAAAAAAAATATATTAATTTATTAATGTTACATAGATATTTTTGTGTCAATAAAAACTAGACTATTGCAAAAATTGTTTTGAAAGCAGAAATTCATTTTAATTTAGGTTTAACAAATAATTAGTTAAAAATACAGAGTAATAAGAAAATATATTAATTTATTAATGTTACATAGATATTTTTGTGTCAACAAGAACTAGACTATTGAAAAAAGTGCTTTGAAAACAGAAATTAATTTTAATTTAGGATAAAAAAGTTATTTATTAAATACAGAATAAGAACTAGTTTTAATCACTTTCTTCGTCGCTGCTTAAAATATCAGGATGAATATCTTGCTCAACAAAAGGTCCTTCAATAATTTCCTTATAAAAATTGTGAAATTCTGGTGAAATAAAATCTAGCAAAAAAAGCAGATCTTCCTTCTTTTCTTTTGAAATTTCAGGCACTTTTTTAATAACATTTAAGTCAGTAATGGCGTTGATCGCATTATAGCCACGTTTACGAATGTTTACTTCCTTAAATGGCTCATCTTCATTTAAACTGTATTTGTAGTATATAGTACCGAAATTTGTTTTATTATAACGGATCCATCTAAAATCGCCCCAAAGATACTTTTTGCCATCCGTGTTGACCTTCCGCCAAGTTAATTTTTCCTTTGGAAGATCAGAAAAATAGAATTTTTCGTTCTGCATTTCTACTACTTGGAAGGGGTTTAAATTTCTTGCTGACGCAACCAAGTTCATCCAATCTCTTGGATGGTGTATTTTGACACCTGTGTTTTTCTTCTTTCTCTCAATAACCGAGTGATCGACATCGCACTCTAAATGCGTGTGGCCAGGTTCTAAAAACTTATGGTCAATTGTTAAAAGACTGGGATTTCTTTCTAAAGCTGCCATAAACATAACACTCACGTGTGAGTTCTTATTCTGCCCCGCACAAGAATCACTATATAAAATCAGACTGCTGACATTGATTGGAATATTTAATAGATGTTGGTATAAACAAGATGAAATTTCATTTCCGCCTCTTTTCGCTGTGCCTTCATGCCACATATAACAAAAAGGCTTATTAGTAGCAAGATCATGCACTATTAGATTGTATGTCCAGAGCTGACGCTTATAAAATGCTATGTTGGATCTTAAGAAAGGTGTAGGGAGGCATTGCTGCAAATCAAAAGCATACGCTATTATGTTTGGGTTTTCTCTGGCCAAAACTTTGTCTTGTCTCTTGCAGCTATATGCCCCATCAGCTTTTTTTTGATGAAGCGTTTGAAGCTCTATTAGCGTGTTCTTTTCTTCAAGGGTCTGGGCAATCGATATTTTAATAGCATATTTATCGCAAGTTCCACAGGTATCCAGCTTAGGACTCTTTATTTTTAGGTTAAGTTCTCGAAAAATCTGAGAATAATTCGTTAAACTGACTGGAGTGTCCACTTCGGAACAGTAAAGCTCGTACATCTTTGTTATAGTAAGGCCAGGCTGCAAATATTTCTTGGTCGTGTCACGCCTGCAGTAATGACTCTCATAAGCTGGAAATCTTTTTATTTGATTTCTTATCTCCTCAAGTTTCCTCAACGGCAGTTTATTAGAAGGTGTTGATGAACCTCTTTTGTCCAGCGAATCTAGACCATCCGATTTAATGCTTTTTGCAATTACGCTTCTAATAAATGAATTTGTTTCACCGAAACAATCCAAGAAACATTTTTTGCAAACTTTTATTTTTTCTTTTGCAAATCCAATTGAATAATCAATAGAAATTTCCCTTTTTTTGTGAACAGTGTTTGGTTTCTTGGCTTTCGTTGAGGCCTTATCTTTAACGGTGATCATTGAGCTAATGAACAGAACTCGTGCGTTGTAGCTCCCAAGCGCCCAGTATTTTTCAAAGAAGAGTTCTTGATTTTCATTGGAAATTTTTTCCTTGCATCCGTTTCGACATGAAGACATGTATTTTAGTTTTCTTCCCCCGACAGCTTTTCCGGCTTTTGAATTATAAGGCAAGCCCTTATTTCGTTGACGCTGTCGTGTTTTTTTAGAATTTTTGTTTTCATGGCATGCTTTGTTAACATTGTCAGCATCTGAAAGCTGATGTGATTGAACTTCAAGCTCAATAAGAGGGGTGTCTGGAACAACACTATTAGCAGTTATTATTCCTAGCTGCTCGGGGTTATCAGAATCTGACGGCAAGGGGACAAAATAGTCATAAACGGGTTCATTGACAGTTTCATTGGCAGTGGTGTCTAGAAGGCATTCATGGAGAAGTGCGTTTTCGAACTCGGAAAGAGTCCAATTTTGTTGGACTATTAATAAAAATAAACGCAATTATGAGAATCCGATATTAAGGCTACATTAAATATGCTATTAGAAAAAAAAAACAGAAAACAAAACAAACTTACCAGCACTCTTCTTGTTTTCAAACTTTGTACCCTCCTTAGTAATGGCTAGTGCCAACATTTTACCTGCCCGAGTGTTCATTATTTAGGAAATGAGGTTTTTAATATTATAACACTTTTTATATTCAACACAATTTTTTTTCACAGATAATTAATAATGTTTATAATATTTAACATTATTTCCAGTAGCTAATTAAGGCTCACTCTGCAAAAACTCAAACTTTTTAAGAAGATCGCACACGAATGTTCACCGACTCAATGAAAACCATACAAATACAGCACAACTACCTTAATCTTAGCGCAAATTTGCTGGGAGAATAAACGAATAAGTGCAGTTGTTTCATACAAAACATTTGAAACGAATAAGAGAAAAATGACATAAGTCAACTTAGCTGCAGATGTGTGTTAATTTCTTAACATGGACAAACAACATAAGTACAGTTAGGTCTAGGGACTGTGTTCTTTACTGAAATGGAAAAAAAGCACAAGCAGACACGTGCTTACATGAATGAATAAACGAAATTTGGAAGAAAAGCATAAATAGACATGTTCTTACAGGAATGAATGAAAAAATTTGGGAATAAAAGCATAAGTTGACTTTTGCCTGTGAACTATCGAATAACGAAATTGCTTTAAAGGCATAAGTAGTTTTTTTTTTTAGATGTTTATGACTTGTGTGGCTTTTCCTTTTGCTAGTTTTGAAATACCCAACTTATGTTTTTTTAAAGGGCTAAAATCTTTGTAACGGACTAAGATATCAAAATGAAAAATTGACAGACTGAAGCACCAAGAAAAAGGGGAAAAAATTGCATCATTAACTCAATTTGAGCATAAGTCGACTTATGCTGTTATGGGTTATTGCCACAGAAATGCACCTGTACCTTTTAGTTTAGAAGCGTTTTTCAACATTTTAGTTGCAATTTCGTTCGATCCTGTGTTTAGTTTGAGTTTAATTGTTTTGCTATTTTCACTCAGTTTCGTGGCTTCTGGCATGGGTTGATGTTGGTGAATTTGATTGCCTAGCAAAAGCTTTGTTATTGATTGAATGCGTTCTTGAGGATTGATACCGGCGAGCTCATTTGGAATCGAGAAAATAATGTTCTTTCCTTTGATTTCTCGACATTGATTCTCCATTTCCACTTCTAGAAGACGGCAACGGTTTTCAAAATGAAGAACTTTTTCTGTCAATTCATAGTTTTGTTGTTGCAAAAGACTGAGTTCTTTGTTAATTTTGTTGACATCTTCTTTTGTGGCCAAATTGGCAACGGCAAGCGGGAGTTCTTTTTGGAGCGATTTATCAATGATTGATTTAATTTGCTCGAAATCGGATTGTGACATGGACATGTTATTTTGGTATTTTAAGGCTTCTGGTTTTCTGTCGTTCTTTGATGGCAAAATTGAATTTTCCTCCGGCGAAGTTTCCCCAACTTTTCCTTTGCAATTCATGTGACAAACGATTTCCTTTGTTTTGCGACTTAAAACTAGTTTTACCTGATAGTTTTAGTGATTCGGTTTAACGAAAGGATTAATATCTCCAAATAAACGTTTGGTTTGCAATTTAATTTTTACTTTTAAATATTTAAAATTGAAAATAATCACGAGCGATCTTTAATGTTTACTATTCACTTAAACCCAGTACGCTACTGATGCAAAACGAAATTTTTCGGTGGCCTCCACATCCACGACAAAATCATGAACAAACATGAAAATATTTGTGTAGAGCGGTTTAAAAAAAGTGACAATCAAAGGCAGATAAAGTTCACACCTAAAGTAATTTATAAATTAGTTTATATGAACAAAGTGGAATTAAAATGCTTTTTTCCAAAGTAAGCTGTTTTTATTGGTCTACTTCATCACTACATAGTATAAAAAGTCGCTTTTCTGTCCTTATGTCCATATATCCCTATGTATGCATAGATTTTTAAAACTACGCAACGGATTTTGATGTGGTTTTTTTTTAAATGAATAGAGTAATTCAAGAGGAAGGTTTATATGTATAAAACATGCATATTATGGTAAAGAAAAGAAGAGAAATTTAAAGATTTGTAATGTGATGACGTAACAAACATATTTTTCTGCGCTTACATTGCAAACGCTGGCTAAACCTTACCAGATAGATCAAATTTATGTAGTACGAAATCGTATATCTTAAAAAGATTAATAAAAAAATCCGCCACAGCATATGTTTATCTCTAATAAACTAATGCTCTTGATGGGCTGCTCATAGAGGATCACATCAAAAACATGATAACAACAATGCTCAGCAGCAGAATCATCCGAATTGAGGAACTACAAAACATGCAGAATGGCCAATAGAAGAACCCCGCAGGGAGGAGTTCTATCTCCCCTACTGTGGAACCTGGTCGTTAACAAATTGTTAATCGACCTAGAGGACGAAGGTTTCCAAACCATAGCCTATGCCGATGATGTAGCAATTTCCGTTTCAGGCAAGCACCCACAAACCCTAGCTGAGCTGCTACAAACAGCACTTAAGAAGCTTAACAATTGGGCCGTAGATTGTGGTCTGAACATCAACCCACACAAAATGGAATAGGTTCTGTTAACGAGGAAATACAAAATTCCGGACTTCAGACCCCCAACTATTAAATGACTCTCACACTGTCAAATCAGGCTAAATATCTAGGTCTCATTTTTGACAAAAAAACTGACCTGGAAAACCAATATTGAGGAAAGAGTAAATAAAGCCAAAGTGGCACTCTTCTCCTCTAAAAAAGCCATTGGTAGGAAATAAGGTTTCTCCCCACAAATCACCCATTGGCTGTTTAGCTCGGTAATTAGACCGCTACTCACAGACGGGGTGATAGTCTGGTGGGCAGCACTAGACAAGATGATCAACTACAACAAGCTGGCCAAAGTTCAAAGAACGGCTAATCTGTGTATTAGTGGTGCACTGAGGACAACCCCATCGGACGCCCACAATGTACTACTAGATCTCACACCCCTAGATATCTTCAGCAAAAAAGCCGCAGCTAGCTCAGCTACTCGACTCAGAGCTACATCACAGTGGACCAATAATCAAATCGGCCACACTACCATTCTAGATAACTTTAGATTCTTACCGAATCGATCCGACTACACCACCTCCAAGTTGGTGTTTGACAATACGCTCTGGCAGCTCTGGTTACCATAGTGTTGGTTGTGTGTCATAATACTCCTTAAATTTTCTCTATTTTATATAATTTCTACTGTGATTTATTTGTGTCTCATAGTTTATTTGCGTGCTTTTAAGTCCATATTCTTAGTTGACAACAGTGTATACAGTGAAATTGTGTTAAAAATCTAAATTTTTGCCAATTAATTGTGCTTAGCTTTGGTAAGCGGTGAAGTTCTCTCGTTCAAAAAAAAAAACCGTAACCTTAATTGAGTGATAATTCAAGTGCAAATCTCTTGAGCACTTTACGTTGCTTGAATTATCATAATTACTGTATGAAAGCTTTTTTTGTGTTTTATAATCATAGTTTTTGTGTTTTAAATTATTATTTTTGTAGTGCAATTTTTAAATTGCTCCACGGCGTAGTTGGTTAGAGCGAAGATAGTCAGTCGATCTTTGACTTTCGAGCAGGAAAGACTTCAGCGGTGAAATTGTTAGTAAAAGTATTTTTCCAAGTGATTGCAATTTTAAGTGCAAACCTAGTTATCGTTTTGTTAACTGAAAAGTTAGCACAGTGGTAAAGTGGCGGACGGATAACAATTACAATATCGTAAGGAGGGACCGACCCAACTCGACTTTCGCGGGTGGGGTTGCGATCTTCATACGTAAGGGCATTGCTCATAAGGTAATATATAGTGGTGAAGTACGCCGATTCCAGTTGCTGGAAGCGTGTATTGTATGCATCCCTCTCCAACAGGGGAGGCGCTTGTATGTGGTCGCGATCTATGCGCCGGAGGCTTCTCAAAATTCATGTTTTATAACAGAGCTCGAATCACTTTTTCGAACTCTGAAACTGAACTCAGAAGAAAACTATTTCCTTTTGGCCGGTGATTACAATGCTAAACAGCAAGATTGGGGAAATCAATTAGCCAATCCAAGTGGGACCCAGCTATTCAATTGGTTGGAGCTCCACAGCATTGAGTGTAAAGTCGATCTGCTGGCTACTGATAGGCCTTCATATCCTCGAAGTGGCTCTTATTTGGATCTATTGCTTTTAGACTCAAGACTGAAACTGACCAACGACAGTCTTCGACGGACGAAAAATTGTTTGACGACGGTTGAGTACGAAAGTGACCACTGTGGACTTGCCGCCGTCATACTGCTTCCAAACGACCTTGTGGAACTGGACGAGTACGTGCCGACGCACTCTTACAACTACGGTAAGACACGTTGGCCGCGCTTTTCCGGTGCCGTCTCAAGGGAACTTCGTTCGAACGGTATTGCGCCGCCATGCAACAGGAATCTGTCGAACGTTGAGATCGATGGATACCTGTAACGTATGGAGGATGCAATCCGTAGTACAATGGACAGGACAATTCCTAAATATAGGCAACATGACTCTACGAACATGAACAGAAACGCGACAATAGACGCACTTTACAAACAAAAAAGTAGACTCCTGTCAAGACTCAAACTCTTGCACAGGAGGTTTACTGACCGACACGATTTGGAGATTAGAACTCTGAAGTCACAGATCAAAAATCTCCAACAGTTAATAAAAGAAAATTACAGAAAATGTATATCTCTTTTCTGGAACAACGAAATTCGGGCTGTACAGTCCAATAACCCGAGTATGTTTCCGGAAATAAATAAAATGTTTAGGAGAAAAGATCAAAATGACCTTCAGGGTATTAAACTCCAAAGGACGACAGAGAACAAAAACTTACTTATGACAATAGGGATAGATCCGGATGAGGCCATCTTGGATGATGACCACTTTATAGTGGAAGATGCTCAGGAGAAGGTAGAGACGGTGGGTGCTGTTTTCGAGCGAGTATATAAGGTGAATGAGTGCATTCGCCCGAATTACGACCTCGAGAATAGAGCCTTCGTTGGACACTTCTATCTTAGAGACGAGATCTCGCACTGGCGATCCGAGAATCCTGGTTTCACTAGGTTCAATGACGACCGACTTGCAAATGCAGTCATCGCCCAGCGAAACGGGGATAACACCCTGTTCGTTTCTAAGATGGACCTCTTGGACATCTTTCACAAAATGAAGAAAAAGAAGTCAGCAGGAGTCGACGGCATACCCAATGTTGTGCTGCGAAACCTTCCTGCGGAAGCGGTGGACATATACACCACGTTGTTCAACAATGCGCTGAATAATGCATATTATCCAGTGCGTTGGAAGACGGCAGTGGTCCATCCTCTCCTTAAAAAAGGCAAGGATGGTTCCAATCCAGCAAATCTCCGGTCAATTTGTCTTCTTCCGAGTATCAGCAAGGTATTCGAGAAAGTTCTCAATAGAGCTCTGTCCACATGGGCTGAGGACAAACATATTATTCCAGAAAATCAGTTCGGTTTTAAGGCGGGCCATGAAACCACACATGCCGCGTCTAAACTAGTTTCTGATATTCAATGGAACAAAGCTAAAAATCAGTGTACGGGTACATGTCTGGTTGACTTGGAGAAGGCTTTCGATACCGTTTGGTTAGACGGTCTTTTTTATAAATTGATCAGATATGGCATGAGTAAACCACTACTATATATTCTTAATGACATGCTTCATGGTAGAACGTTTGTTGTGAAAAGTTGCAATCGAACTTCTGCCAGAACTTTTAAAATACAGAACGGTCTGCAACAAGGAGCGGTGAATTCTCCTATTCTATATAGCATTTTCACCGGCGATCTAATTGGTTCTCTTCACCATGCTATAGCGTACGCCGACGACCTTATTGCGTACAGAACAGGTCCAAAGATCGAAGTCATCAGAATACTTCGATAAGATCCAGCAATATTGCGATGACTGGAAGTTGAGAATCAACGTCCAGAAATCGGAAACAATTGTGTTTAGAACCTCGTTGGCTCGGGCCTCATGGGATACGAGAAAGAACTGGCGAAAGCTGGTGATCGTTGATCTACATGGCCACCCACTGCCAAACAAAGTAGTAGTCAAATATCTCGGCATCTGGCTAGATCAGTATCTATATCTTAACAAACATAAATGGATGCGGCTCTGGCCAGGGCTAGAGGAGCTTTTGCTCTGACAAGGCGACTGTTTCACAGCAGTCAACTTGATAGCAGAGTGAAGGTGATTTGCTACATGGCCCTCATAAGGCCAATGATTGTCTATGGGTGCCCTGTGTGGTTCAATGTTACAGCGTCTCAAATGGAAAAGATTCGGGTGTTTGAGAGACAGTGTCTGCGTACCTGTCTTGGATTGCACAGAACACCAGAGTCGGAGTACAGAAAATATTATCCTAATGAGGTCCTTTACAACGGGGCTCAAATAAACAGGATCGACAACTTCATTATAAAACTGACTCGTGGTCACACTGCAAGAGCGATGACCTCGACCAATGGCCTGATTTTTGGGGCTTATTACCCCAACACTGAATATATGGAGAAAACGCGCTTCAGTGGATTTGTCCCACCAGAGGCTTTCCTCTATTTTGATATGGTAGGGCTGATTCAGGATAGATTGGCGGTTCCGCTAATCTACCACGTCTGCCGGAAGTCCGTGGAACGATGGCTCCTTTACAAGAGACGTCACCGCAGTAGGCGGAGAAGCTGAAGAGCTCCTCCGGTTCAGTAGGGCGGTTTCAAATCGCGATCGTCGTGACGTTGTTAAAACGTCGAAAATTTTCTGGTGGTTGTCGGAACAACAACAAGAATTTGATAATAATAGCGAGTCGCCAATGGCGGGCTTACAAAGGTTTAGCGTGTAAGGGTATAGGGGGTGGGCACAGTGGCAAACAAAAAAATCACAAGAAATCCAAAAAAAAAAACCAAAAAAAAACTTAAACTCAAAGCTACTGTGGTTGCTCTAAATTTAAGTAGATTTAAGTAGTTTTTATTAGTTGTAAGTGATTTTAAGAAAAACCAAAAAATTTTATCAAAAAAACTAAGTTTTTTAAATTTTCTTAGTTCATAATTCTAGTTATAGGTTGAAATATATATTGTATCTTTAGGCCGAAAGGCATTAGAATTAAGTTACTGAATAATTTAGAGTACCCGCCTAGGGTCAGTAAGTTAATTAAGTTATTATATAAGCTAGTTTTACACATTTTTGTTAGCATGTAAGTAGATATAAGAAAAGTTAAATAAAAAAATGAATTGAAAAAAATAAAAGTGGCGGACTCTGAAGCCGAGGGTCGTGGGATCAAATCCCACTCGGCGACCAAAATTTAGAAGCTTTTTTTCACAACAGAGAGGTAGAAAACGTGATCCATTGGGAAGAAAAGCAAATGGTAAAGGAGAAAAGGGCAGGGGCACCGAAAGATGCCTCTGCGAGTAAAGCGTTGTTGGAAGCAACAACAACAACAACAAACAATACAGCAGCGGACACCACCGCAAAATCGATAGCGGCAACAACCGCAACAACAGCAGAGGCAACTGCAGTTAAAAGGAGGCGGCGCCTCCTTACGATTATGAGTCAAACGGTGGCGAAGGCCGTTATACAGGTAGCGGCAAATCGTTCGCTGCCCTGGCAGAAAACAACGACAACAAGGCCGAAGACGAAGAGCGGGTCCAGTTTCTCACCAAGACACTGGAAAAGCTAAGCAAAGAAATTGCCGAAATTAAAGAAAGGCAAGAGGCTCGTAGGCGAGCGGAGAGGGAGGCGCATCAACAACAGTCGCAGTCAAAAGTTGATGCGCCAAAATAACAGCGACCACCAGCAGCAGAAAAAACAATAAACAAAAAAACTGCACCTGTGCAGCAACGCGGGACTACAGCAAAAAAAGCTGAAATAAATAAGAAAACTGCTACCAATGAGCAGCCACGGGGGCCGCGGCTATAAAAGCCGCGACAACCAGCCAGAGTCAAGCCCAGAAACAGCAGAAGCAGCCAGCAGAGCAACAGCAGCAGACAGAAGAAGACAGAAAAAAGCAGGGTGCCCCCTATTAACACCCTAAAAATGGAGTTGCAAGCAACGAAAAACATATGTAAGTCCGCCATTGGCGATAAATTTACTATATAACGATTAGGTCTAGATCGGCATGCGATCCAATGTGAAAACATTGGTGACCATAAGATCGTTCGGGAGTTGCTTGCTAAGACAACCACCAAATATTATAGTTACACTCCCAAAGAGGAGAAGCCAAAAAGTATGCTTTTGAAAGGGGTAGAGCCTACCTCTGACCCAGAGGAGCTCTTAGCGGAACTCCGCAGGTTGGCGAGCGACGATCTCTAGTTTATCGGGGTCAAGTCGTTCACCACGGCCAAGGCAAGACGGGAGAAGTGGCTATTGCCGATGTTCCTCGTCACTTTATCACCCAATAGCCGTCTGGAGAGTTTAAGGAAAATCTCCGTCCTGGACTACCAGATGGTAAGATGGGAAAAATTAAACAGGCACGGGGACATTTTACAATGTCTTCGTTGCCAACGGTTCGGGCACGCCGCATTCAACTGCCAAATGCAGTCGAGGTGCGTCAAGTGTGGAGAGAACCACAACGACAAAGAGTGTAAGCTCGGGTCGAAGACAAGACCCTACTGAAGTGCGTACTCTGTGGTGGAGATGGGCACCCTGCTAATTATCGGGGTTGTCCTCGATACCAGATTATTAAAAAATCAAAAAAAGCTGCTCCAACAGCAACTAAGGATGAGGGAAGGCAAACAGCCAAACCAATTCCAAGGGCCGTCGTTCCCGAAGTCTTTTACGCCCAAATGGCGTGGGGGGCTGGGAAAACGGTACAGCCTCCTCAGAAAGCGGCCACACAGCCATCTGTGTCTAAGGCTGCGACTGGAGAGTCAGAGGTGATGGTCGCTCTGCGTGTCATTCAGGCACAAAGAGTGAACTATCATGGCAAATAAGTGAGCAGGCGCGTAGGGTGGACTTGATCTACCGTGCAGTGCCTTCGCTTGCGCAATTTTTGGGTTGACGGGCGCGCTGCCGGAGAGGCCTTTCAAGATCCTAGCCGTGAATGTGAATTCGCTAGTTAGGGTAGAACGACGAGCCAACTTCTCTGAGTCGTTAAAAGACCAACGTCCCGATGTATGTATGGTTAGCGAAACTAGGCTTAACCAGCATCACAAAATGACGGATAACAATTACATTATCGTAAGGAGGGACCGACCCAACTCGACTTTCGCGGGTGGGGTTGCGATCTTCATACGTAAGGGCATTGCTCATAAGGTAATATATAGTGGTGAAGTACGCGGATTCCAGTTGCTGGAAGCGTGTATTGTATGCATCCCTCTCCAACAGGGGAGGCGCTTGTATGTGGTCGCGATCTATGCGCCGGAGGCTTCTCAAAATTCATGTCTTATAACCGAGCTTGAAACACTTTTTCGAACTCTGAAACTGAACTCAGAAGAAAACTATTTCCTTTTGGCCGGTGATTACAATGCTTAACACCAAGATTGGGGAAATCGATTAGCCAATCCAAGGGGGACCCAGCTATTCAATTGGCTGGGGCTCCACAGCATTGAGTGTAAAGTCGATCTGCTGGCTACTGACAGGCCTTCATATCCTCGAAGTGGCTCTTATTTGGATCTATTGCTTTTAGACTCAAGACTGAGACTGACCGACGACATTCTTCGACGGACGAAAAATTGTTTGACGACGGTTGAGTACGACAGTGACCACTGTGGACTTGCCGCCGTCATACTGCTTCCGAACGACCTTGTGGAACTGGAGGAGTACGTGCCGACGCACTCTTACAACTACGGTAAAACACGTTGGCCGCGCTTTTCCGGTGCCGTCTCAAGGGAACTTCGTTCGAACGGTATTGCGCCGCCATGCAACAGGAATCTGTCGAACGTTGAGATCGATGGATACCTGCAACGTATGGAGGATACAATCCGTAGTACAATGGACAGGACAATTCCTAAATATAGGCAACATGACTCTACGAACATGAACAGAAACGCGACAATAGACGCACTTTACAAACAAAAAAGTAGACTCCTGTCAAGACTCAAACTCTTGCACAGGAGGTTTACTGACCGACACGATTTGGAGATTAGAACTCTGAGGTCACAGATCAAAAATCTCCAACAACTTATTAAAGAAAACTATAGAGTTTCAATTTCATGTTTCTGGAACAATAAAATTCGGGCTGTACAGTCCAACAACCCGAGTATGTTTCCGGAAATAAACAAAATCTTTAGGAGAAAAGATCAAAATGACCTTCAGGGTATTAAACTCCAAGGGACGACAGAGAACAAAAACTTACTTATGACAATAAGGATAGATCCGGATGAGGCCATCTTGGATGATGACCACTTTATAGTGGAAGATGCTCAAGAGAAGGTAGAGACGGTGGGTGCTGTTTTCGAGCGAGTATAAAAGGTGAATGAGTGCATTCGCCCGAATTACGACCTTGAAAATAGGGCCTTCGTTGGACACTTCTATCTTAGAGACGAGATCTCGCATTGGCGATCCGAGAATCCTGGTTTCACTAGGTTCAATGACGACCGACTTGCAAATGCAGTCATCGCCCAGCGAAACGGGGATAACACCCTGTTCGTTTCTAAGATGGACCTCTTGGACATCTTTCACAAAATAAAGAAAGAGAAGTCAGCAGGAGTCGACGGCATACCCAATGTTGTGCTGCGAAACCTCCCTGCGGAAGCAGTGGACATATATACACCACGTTGTTCAACAATGCGCTGAATAATGCATATTATCCAGTGCGTTGGAAGACGGCAGTGGTCCATCCTCTCCTTAAAAATGGTAAGGATGGTTCCAATCCAGCAAATATCCGGTCAATTAGTCTTCTACCGAGTATCAGCAAGGTATTCGAGAAAGTTCTCAGTAGAGCTCTGTCCACATGGGCTGAGGACAAACATATTATTTCAGAAAATCAGTTCGGTTTTAAGGCGGGCCATGATACCACACATGCCGCGTCTAAACAAGTATCAGATATTCAATGGAACAAAGCTAAAAATCAGTGTACGGGTGCATGGGTTGACTTGGAAAAGGCTTTCGATACCGTTTGGTTAGACGGTCTTTTCTATAAGTTGATCAGATATGGCATGAGTAAACCACTACTATATATTCTGAATGACATGCTTCATGGTAGAACGTTTGTTGTGAAAAGTTGCAATAAAAGTTCTACCAGAACTTTTAAAATACAGAACGGTCTGCAACAAGGAGCGGTGAATTCTCCTATTCTATTTAGCATTTTCACCGGCGATCTAATTGGTTCTCTTCACCATGCTATAGCGTACGCCGACGACCTTATTGCGTACAGAACAGGTCCAAAGATCGAAGTCATCAGAATACTTTTGCAGAGTGACTTCGATAAGATCCAGCAATATTGCGATGACTGGAAGTTGAAAATCAACTTCCAGAAATCGGAAACAATTGTGTTTAGAACCTCGTTGGCTCGGGCCTCATGGGATACGAGAAAGAACTGGCGAAAGCTGGTGATCGTTGATCTCAATGGCCACCCACTGCCAAGCAAAGTAGTAGTCAAGTATCTCGGCATCTGGCTAGATCAATATCTATATTTTAACAAACATATGGATGCGGCTCTGGCCAGGGCTAGAGGAGCTTTTGCTCTGACAAGGCGACTGTTTCACAGCAGTCAACTTGATAGCAGAGTGAAGGTGATTTGCTACATGGCCCTCATAACGCCAATGATTGTCTATGGGTGCCCCGTGTGGTTCAATGTTACAGCGTCTCAAATGGAAAAGATTCGGGTGTTTGAGAGACAGTGTCTGCGTACCTGTCTTGGATTGCACAGAACACCAGAGTCGGAGTACAGAAAATATTATCCTAATGAGGTCCTTTACAACGGGGCTCAAATAAACAGGATCGATAACTTCATTATAAAACTGACTCGTGGTCACACTGCAAGAGCGATGACCTCGACCAATGGCCTGATTTTTGGGGCTTATTACCCCAACACTGAATATATGGAGAAAACGCGCTTCAGTGGATTTGTCCCACCGGAAGCATTCTATTTTGATATGGTATTTTGATATGGTAGGGCTGATTCAGGATAGGTTGGCGGTTCCGCTGATCTACCACGTCTGCCGGAAGTCCGTGGAACGACGGCTCCTTTACAACCAAGACGTCACCGCAGTAGGCGGAGAAGTTGAAGAGCTCCTCCGGTTCAGTAGGGCGGTTTCAGATCGCGATCGTCGTGACGTTTTTAAAACGTCGAAAATGTTCTGGTGGTTGTCGGAGCAACAACTTGAAGTTGATAATGATAGCGAGTCGCCAATGGCTGGCTTACACAGGTTTAGCGTGTAAGTCTTACGGTATAAGGGGTGGGCACAGTGGCAACAAAAAAATCACAAAAAATCAAAAAAAAAAAACATAAAATCAAAAAAAAAACATAAAAAAAAATTACAAAATACAAAAAACCAAAAAAAAAAATAAAAAATACAAAAATCCAAAAAAAATTACAAAATACAAAAAAAAAAACCCAAAAGCTTCTGTGGCTGCTCTAGTTTTAAGTAGATTTAAGTAGTTTTAATTAGGTTTGATTAGTTTTAAGAAAACACAAAAAAAAAAATGATCTTTGGAACTAAGTTTTTTTTTAAATTTTCTTAGTTTTTACTTGCTCTAGTTTTAGATTCATAAGTTATCATAAGGCCGAAAGGCATTTGTTGGAGCGCACTTCATATCTTCATTAAATATGCAATGAATTAATTATAAAATGATTTGAATCCTGTACAAAATTATATTCAAGATTAATTACTTTAATAACATGAAAAATGTATCGATTCCTTAAGTCTCATCACTAGTGTTATGAAAAATTAAATTTTTGAAATTCGCGCCCAAAGACCAAGGTTCGCCATATTTTTTGAATTCTTTCATTGACAGTAATTAAATACATACATAGTCATAAGTTACATTTAAGCTAAAAGTAAAGCTAAAGATCATTCTTACAAGTCACGTCAAACAATACACATCTCTCGTTTTTCTAAAGTCATTCAGTATATGAAGATTAACTTAAAGAAGGCAACAGCAAGTCAAATAAAAGTCATTAATTAAAATTCGTTTTGTTTTATTAAGAAATAGATTTGTTCTTGAGAAACTTTATCTCACCCAATTCTATTTCACGGTCTGCAAAAGAGCAGAACGTCCATTTTGGCGCCCAACGTGGGGCAGAATTATCTGCAAAGTCAAAGAAAAATCAAAGACACAGATTAAATGTGATCTCGGCGGTTCGGTTCGGTGCATGTGCATGTAAAAAAGTTTTGAGTTAAAGACATATAAAAGACAGAAAAGTGCATAAGAAACTATAAAATAAAAAGAAAGTGTATAAAAAACTATAATACAAAAAGAAAGAAGTATAATCGGGACAGGAACGCTGAAAATATAAAGAAAAGGTGAAAAAACCACATGGTCAAATCATCACGTCATCATCATCATCTAAAAAAGCATCAGACCTAATCAGTTCAAAGTTCACATCAGCAATTTAATTTGGACAAATTGCACAGGGAAGTTAAGTACAAAACTCCCAATCAAGGTATGTTGCCATTATAATAAAACGAATGTGCGTTCAATCTTCACAAAGTTAAAAGTAATCGCAGAACGACAAATACTGCATGGATAAATGTAATTCTTGAAAAAATTGAACCTACTTAAACGCATCTTCGTTTTAAAACCATAATTGGAAGTTGTCATTGAATTAAACAGATAAAATTAAAATATTTAATAAATTAAAAATAAATAAAATTTTGTGGATCGTTTAACTCTTGCGCCATTATTATACATTCCACAAGAGGATCGTATATATTCCTATTTCATTCTTTCATGCACATCATTTAAAAGCTCGTTCGTCTCATTCGTTATATCGCTCACGGCTTTTGGTATCGAAAATTTGAAAAAAAAAAGCTTTGTCAATTGTACTTTGAAGATTATCTCTCGCTTGCTCATTATCGGAGCTAATAACTTTGGAATTGGTTCCACATATCGTATCAATACCATTACTCTATCATCATCGTTCGCTTGTTCATAGTCATAGACATACCTATTAACTGGATAGTCGTTCCACATATAGCATCGCCTTCGCTTCGTGTATGATCGCTGCAGCTGCATTCTCGATTTGTTAATCTTCGCCAAACAAGCATTCTCATTGCCATAGCTCATGCATTGTGGATTATAATTTTCGTTGTTAAGTTTTTGCAATCACAATCTAATTGATATTCCTTCTGATTTGTTTGGATGTGTTTTTGATGATATTAATTTGCTATTGGCATAGCAAAGAGGTTGGATTCCACATCGTTTTGGATTAATTACATCGTCGCTTTTTATTCAAATTTTTTAAGCCTTCGTTCGTTCACAAAAAGCCATAGGTCAACCTTTTGCAAATTGTGCAAGTGTTGACAGCTTTTGAATATTTTTTGGAGAAAATAAATAAGTAAGAATCATGCCAGATCAACCACAACCACCACCACCACCACCAAGAGAGTCCACATCAAGGTTAGAAGAAGTAAAACAACAACGAGCGTCCACTAAAGGCAACATAACGAGGATAAAAAATATTTTAGATAAACCTCAACAACCTTCTCCTACAGAACTCGAATGTCGGTTAGGTATTCTAGAATCGTATTTTAAACAAGGATTAGCTTACCAAACTCAAATAGAAAATTGGTTGCCATCTGATACAGGACGAAGTGAACTAGAGGAGTTATATATTTCTACAAAAACAAAAATTCTTTCTATGCTTGGAGAAAAAAGACGTTTTAGTGTAGGAGGTGATCATTCATTCATGATGCCAGCTGTTACTCCCACACGTTTGAAGCCATTACATTTACCTAAATTTAATGGAAAATATTCAGAATATAAGAATTTCATACGATCATTTGAATATTTAGTTCACGATAGCCCTACTCTTTGTGCTATAGAAAAATATAATTTATTATTTGATATCATGTTTGAGTGGTACAGCATTAGACACAGTAAATGCTTTGCAAGTTACTGAGGAAAATTATCCCAAGGCAATAAAACTCCTCAAAGATCGTTTCGACAACAACGTGTTGATATTTTTGGAAAATATTTCTTCAATTTTCGAATATCCAAAAATGTCTAAGGTTTCATCTACAAGCCTAAGAAGTCTCGTTGACAACATGTCTGCCCTTTACAATTCTCTAACTTCGATAGGTAATGAAAAAGACATATGCAATGCAATTTTAATTTACATCATTATGTCAAAGGTTGATTCGGAAACTCGAACTAAATGGGATGAACATTTAGACTTCGAAAATCTCCCTTCTTGGGATGATTGTACTAAGATGCTAAATAAGCGATGTCAATTCTTAGAAGCAAGGGACAACAGGCAAATTCAAGTTGAAACAAATCAAAAATGGAAAAATAAATCTCGTCAAAATCCTAATCAAGAAAGACAAACTAGTCTGACCATGACTCAAAAAACCCAAAAAGCTTGCGCGTTTTGCAATAACAACAACCACTATGTTGCGTCATGTCAGAGTTTTAAGAATCTATCAGTCTCAGAACGATTTTCAAACGCAAAAAGACTCGAGCTATGTATTAATTGCCTAGGTAGAGGACACAATGTATCCACCTGTTCGTCAAAGTATACATGCCGAATATGTCATAAACCTCACCACTTTTTGTTGCATCGGACGCAAACTATAAGCAATCCAGGAAAAAATGAAGCTGTCAACCTCCCACCTAAAGAGGAAGGGCTATCAACATCAGCAAATGTTCATGCTGCTCTGGAAGACAATCGAGAAACATCTCATCAAGTTATCTTAGCGACAGCAGTAGTTTTGGTAAAGGATTCAACAGGAGGTTATCAATTTGGCCGAGTCTTGTTAGATTCCGGTTCGCAAGTCAACATGATTAATGAGAAGTTTGGTAAATCTTTATTTCTTCACAAGAAAAGGAAGTCCGTTGAGATTAATGGCATTGGTGACTCAAAAACTAAAATTCAATATCAGACCCAAACTACTATCCGGTCTCGGTTTAACAATTTTGAAATGTCATTAGAATTCTTAGTCGCACCATCCATAACAGGATATCAACCCGATAAGGCATTCCAAACAATCAATTGGAACATACCAAAGAACATCGAGCTAGCCGATGAAAATTTCAACAAGCCCTCTCAAATTGACATGCTTCTTGGAGCAGAAGCATTTTTCGATCTGTTGTCAGTAGGACAAATCAAACTAGGCAGTGGTCTGCCAAGTCTACAAAAAACTTTGCTAGGTTGGATAGCATCAGGCAGATATACAAGTTCTCACAAATCAAAGGCTCAAGTGTGTTGTTTAAACACTGAAGTTGAAAATTTTTTACAGCAGTATGTTGAAAGGTTTTGGGAACTAGAAGGAGTTCATGATCGTAAGTCTAAGTGGACAGAAGAACAAATGCAATGCGAGGAAAATTTCGTTGAATCTATAAAAGAACTAGATACTGGTCGTCTTATGGTTAAATTACCATTTAAAGATAACCCTGAATGCTTAGGAGCATCATATGATATAGCGTTAAGAAGATTTCTTTCATTGGAGCGCAGGTTATCAAAAAATCTAGAACTCAAAACCGAATATTCAAAATTCTTAAAAGAATACGAAGACTTGGGACATATGTCGAAAGTGGAAAGTCCTAATCTAGAAATTCCTCACTACTATCTCCCTCATCAATGCGTTTTAAGGCCAGACAGCTCATCAACTAAGTTGAGAGTGGTATTTGATGCTTCGTGTTGCACATCGTCGCAAATTTCTTTAAACAATATCTTAATGGTGGGACCAACAATTCAAGACGACATTTTTACTCTACTCATTCGTTTTCGATGCCATAGATATGTTTTGACGGCAGATATTACCAAGATGTACAGACAAGTTTTAATTCATCCTATGCATAGACAATTTCAGTACATACTGTGGAGAGATGGTTCTGACAAACCCATAGAAACATATGAGTTAAACACAGTAACATACGGTACATCGTCTGCACCTTTCTTAGCCATTCGCTGTCTTAAATATTTGAGTGATAAGTATAAAGACTCTCACATTCTCGGATCTAAAGTATTGAGATCAGATTTTTATGTAGATGATATGCTGACAGGAGCCAATGACCTCGAAACCTTGCAGAAAATCAGAAAAGAAGTTTCATTTATATTATCGTCGTCTGGATTTGAGCTTGCAAAATGGCATAGTAATGAAGACTCAATGCCTCAGTCACCAGAGAAAGTACTTAAGTTATCAGAGTCAGGTTTAACAAGTACTTTAGGAATTACCTGGAGTCCGGTGCAAGATAATCTAGTTTTCTCATACAAGCCATCGAAAAATTTTGCTAAATTCACAAAGAGAACAATTCTCTCGTTGTCATCGTCACTTTTTGACCCCATAGGTTTATTGGGACCAATTATTATCAAAGCAAAAATTATCTTGCAAAAACTTTGGATAGAAAAGATAGATTGGGATGCATCTATCCCACAAAGTATTGAAACCGAATGGAGACAGTTTCTGGTTGATCTGCATTCATTACAGGACTTCTCTATTCCCCGATTTGTTTTATCGGCAGATAAAGAAAAGTTGCAAATACATGGATTTTGTGACGCATCATTAAACGCTTACGGTTGTTGCATCTATGTCAGTTCTATTGACTCGTCAAATTTTGTCACCACCAAGCTATTAACAGCCAAATCAAAAGTTTCACCAGCCAAAAAGAAGTGTCTTCCAAGGCTGGAGTTGTGCGGTGCACATCTGCTAGCGAAATTTTGGTCAAAGGTCAAAAATCTCTTTGTAGAAATGAATCCCGAGGTGTATTTTTGGACAGATTCAGAAGTAGTACTTCATTGGATTGGGACTCACACGTCCAAACTTCACACGTTTGTAGGCAACAGAGTTGCAGAAATCCAAGAAATAACATCTTTGGAAAGTTGGAGACATGTTCGGACAGATGATAATCCTGCAGATATAATATCAAGGGGAAGCACAGTTCAAGAGCTGAAAGACTCAATTTGGTTTCGTGGCCCGAAATTTATATCAAAATCTCAAGATGAATGGCCCCCCATGTTTTGCAATCAGTCTGTATCGAAAGAAGCAACTCTCGAGATGCATAAAACTGTTTTGCTCGCCAGGAATCGAGACCCGAATCATATTCTCAAAGCTCTGGAAAGGTATTTCAGCTATAGAAAAATGATCCGAATTGTTGCATACATGTTAAGGTTTGTTAAAGCTTGCAGAATTAAGAAGATAAAAAAGAAAAAAGCAACAAATTTATCGCTCTCGCAAAAAGAATCAAAACTTATACAGCAAGAGGAGGAGAATACGCAGAATGTATCACTATCAGTAGATGAGGTTCAGTCTGCAGAGACACTGATCGTATGGAATATTCAGCAGGAACACTTCGAAGAAGAAGCAAAGTCAATAAGTAAAAACGAAATCTTAAAGAGCTCAATGAAATGGTTAAGTCCATTTCTTGATGAGAGTGATGGATTGAAAATAGTCAAAGTAGGAGGCAGGTTAAGTAAGGCAGCCATTCCAGAGGAACAAAAACACCCCATACTACTTCCCAAAGATAGTCACGTTGTTAGATGTTTCGTCAGAGACCTGCATTTGGAAAATTATCATGCAGGACCAAAGGCTCTTTTAATGCTCATAAGGCAGAAGTTTTGGATAGTAAACGCCAGAGAATTAGCTCGTCGTACTCTCAGAAAGTGTGTTTCTTGTATCAGATATCGTCCGAAACTTATGGAGCAGGTAATGGGAAATCTTCCTTCTGATCGGATAACTCCCCCATCGCGCCCGTTTCAGAATTGTGGCGTTGACTTTTGTGGCCCTGTCTCTACATATTTGAAGATTCGTGGAAAAACACCTTATAAAACGTACATAGCAGTATTTGTTTGCTTTGCCTCGAAAGCTGTTCATCTTGAAGCTGTGTCAGATTTGTCTTCTAACGCATTTATAGCAGCATTAAAAAGATTAATTGGTCGTCGTGGTATTCCACAAAACATATTTTGCGATAATGCAACAAACTTCGTAGGGACTAGGTCCAAGCTAAACGATTTGCATAAATTTTTATTTTCAAATAACACAAAAAATTATATTGAAAATTTTTGCACTAATCAAAATATATCTTTCAATTTTATTCCACCCAGGGCGCCTCACTTTGGTGGACTCTGGGAGTCAGCCGTAAAAATTGCAAAAGGCCACGTATACCGTACCTTGGATAACGCAAAACTCACGTTCGACGAGCTTTCAACTGCACTGGTAGAAGTCGAAGCGGTGATGAATTCACGTCCTATAACGCCCATGTCATCAGATCCTAGTGATTAAGAAGCCCTTACCCCTGGACACTTGTTGATTGGTTCGCCATTAAAATCTATTCCAGAACCAATAGAAGAATCCGAAAACATATCCTACCTTCAACGATGGCGTCGTATTCAGGCAGTTAAGTCCCATTTTTGGAAGCGTTGGACGTCCGAGTATCTAAGTGAATTGCAATCTCGTTCTAAGTGGTTGAAAAATCAGCCTAATCTCAACATTGGAGCCATGGTCATTGTACATGAAGACAACGTACCACCCCAACGGTGGCTACTGGGTAGAGTCGTTAAGGCGATACAAGGCGAAGACGGATGTGTTCGAGTAGCAGACGTACGAACAAGTAGAGGCACTATTCGTCGACCAATTCAAAAGCTAGCCTTACTTCCGGTTTGAAAGGAGGTTCTTTCAAAGTGAGGGGAATGTTGGAGCGCACTTCATATCTTCATTAAATATGCAATGAATTAATTATAAAATGAATTTGAATCCTGTACAAAATTATATTCAAAATTAATTACTTTAATAACATGAAAAATGTATCGATTCCTTAAGTCTCATCACTAGTGTTATGAAAAATTAAATTTTTGAAATTCGCGCCCAAAGACCAAGGTTCGCCATATTTTTTGAATTCTTTCATTGACAGTAATTAAATACATACATAGTCATAAGTTACATTTAAGCTAAAAGTAAAGCTAAAGATCATTCTTACAAGTCACGTCAAACAATACACATCTCTCGTTTTTCTAAAGTCATTCAGTATATGAAGATTAACTTAAAGAAGGCAACAGCAAGTCAAATAAAAGTCATTAATTAAAATTCGTTTTCTTTTATTAAGAAATAGATTTGTTCTTGAGAAACTTTATCTCACCCAATTCTATTTCACGGTCTGCAAAAGAGCAGAACGTCCAGCATTAGTAGTAAGATAATGAATAATTTAGAGTACCCGCCTAGGGTCAGTAAGTTAATTAAGGTATTATATAAGCTAGTTTTACACATTTTCGCTAGCACGTAAGTAGATATAAGAAAAATTTAATAAAAATGAATTGAAAATGGAAAAAATGGAGAGCGAAGATAGTTGTGTCATGCATCTCAGGTTCAAATCTCGTACTATCCAAGTAAACTTTTTTTTATTTATTTTTTTTTTTTTATTTAATTAAAACTAAACTTTTATTCTCAATCTCTCCGTTTTTATTTTTCTTTTTTCACTTTTTTTCAAATTCTTTAATTAAAATGGAATGCTCAGCGGTGAAATGTCTGGACCCTTCCCCTAATGCATGCCTTTTTGCATGTTACGGCCCTTGTGGGAAGTTTTACCATGCTAAATGCGTTGGGTCAACCACCTTATTTATAGAAAAGGTTGACGCATAAAAAATTGTAGTATGGTTCTGTCCTGATTGCAGGAAAATTTCTCTATCCCAACTTGCATTTAAAATGTCGTCATTCAAGACTGATATTACCAAAATCAAGAAAGGATTAGATGAACTCTGTAATAATTTTAATGATGCGGTTTCAAACCTCAATAACTTTTCAGCCCCCAAGTTTTCGGTTGACATATCAACCTCAACTGATGATTTGGAAGAGCCGCATACTCCTCTGCCTAATGTCTCATCAAAAACAATCGACCTATTAGTGCAGTCTACTTCAGATATTTCTAAACCTTATAAGTCTAAAAAGAAAAAGCAAGATACTCACTCTTCCGAAAAACGATTATGTCTTAGGAGCTGTGTTGGTCCTACAGATAATAACAATGAAACTACAATTGTCGATTTAGCTGTTGTTTCTAGTAGGCCTTCTAATGTTGATAATCAAATTACCGAACTACCTCATATCCCCAAACAAGTCGAATCAGTTCCCGAAACCATTAATGTGAATTATCCTCCTATTGAACCATTTCCAATTCCCAAACAAGTAGAATCAGTTTCCAAGCCTAAACAAATTTTTGTATCTCGCCTTAAGCCTGATTTAACAGCCAATGATATTATATCCCATCTAACTTTGAACCACAACATATCTAATGACCAGTGGCGTGGCGTGGATATTTTCAAATGGTAAGTCGAGAAAAATGAATCACGAATCACCTACACAAATTAATAATGAATAAATAGAAGATACCTTAAATTCCAAACGTGGATTAATCGAAGCCAATTTTTCTATACTTTAAGTCATTTAGGTTAAAATTCACAATGAGCTTAAAGCATAAAAAAATGCACGTTACTTAAAATTCACTTTAAAATTGCAAATACAGTGGTGGTCCAGTATAACGAATGCCGATATAACAAATGATCGATATTACGAACACTTTTTTCAAGTCCATTAGGTATTCTATATAACGAACAAATAACGAATTTCAGACAAAACGGCACTGAAAACTCTAAAGTCTTAGTTCTAAAAAGTTTACGGGAAGAGGCATTCAACAATAACATACAGCCCCCGAAAAAACAAATGCACATTAAAGATTTTTTTTCTTAAATTTGAGTACAAATTGAGTATATTTACCTAAAGATTTGTATTACAAAAAGGTTTCGATACAACGAATTTTCGATATAACGAATTGGCTGTGGACATTATATCGTTCGTTATACTGGACCACCACTGTAATCCAAAACAATGATCAGTAAAACAAAACCGAATTCGCCGTACATTACTCGAAGGCGAAAACTGTATTATTTTTTCCAAGCAAACATTGCAGTAAGACGAAAATTATCGTCTTACTTTTTTCAATAAGAGAAGGTGTATTGAAAAGGTTGGCACCGCGGTGCACCGGGGTGGAAGTATATCGTAGGAAAGACAGGGACAGACATAAAATATGTTCTGCGCGGCGATTTTCAATGCTTTGTGTATTGTGTATGCTTTGTGTATTGTGTGTGTATCTCGCAAATTTAAAAGTGCTTGAAGAACATTGTGTGTATGGGCTGGGCAAGGATAGGCTGTTGACTGCTTAGTTGTAGACTTATGTTGCTGGTTTTTTCTATGAACAAGGGACAAATTTTAAAAAGTAAGACGATGGGAATCGTGTTATATGGACGCCACGCCACTGCTAATGACTTAATTATAAGATGTACGAAAATAAGTAAACCTAACAGTTTTGTTTCGTCCTTTAAAATTTTTGTCCCTCCGTCACAATTTGATTATCTTTGCAGCCCGAATTTCTGGCCTTCAGGCACTCTTTTAAAAGAATATGTTGGTTCTTCCAAGAAGAAACGTGTTGAAAATAGTACCGACAATAATGTTTCAAAAAACTAATAAGACTCTCCCTATTTTACCAGAATGTAAGGGGGCTTCGTAGTAAAACTACTGATTTTTTTATTAATTCTCAAGCTTTTGCCCATGATATTTTTGTTCTTACAGAAACCTGGCTTCATTCAGGCATTCTGGATACAGAACTTTTTAGCTCAGAATTTCAAGTATTTAGAAAGGACCGCCATTCTCATGTAGACGCAGACGTAGGAGGGGGTGTTCTCATAGCTTGTCGCAATAGTTTTTTGTCGTCTAGTATCACTTTTCCTTTTATTTTAACAAAAGATTTAATTTGCATTGAAGTTACTTTGAGTCTAAGACAGTCTATGTAATTGGCACATACATTCCCCCAAAAAGTTCTGCCCCTGCCTACAATGAAGTGGCTTTAGTGTTAGATTATTTAAACAATTTTTCTTCTTTAGATATAAATATTTTACTAATGGGTGACTTTAATCTATCTTATATAGATTGGTCTCCTTCAACTGACTGTTCATTTCAGAAAGCTTCCTTGACATCCTCTCAACAAGAGCTTATCTTATTAAATTATCTAATTTCTACTGACTTACAACAAGTGAGCTGTATTAAAAACGTTCTTAAATCTAATTCCGGCATTACTAATGTAGATGACTATCACCCTCCTCTAGACATTTACATTGACCTAAGCGGTCATATTCATAGTTATAGTAATTCATATGATTGCTCGCATCTATTCGACTATCGAAAGACTAACTTTCAAATGCTTTCTGTTGAACTAAGTAGATCTAATATTAATAATATATCAGCTTTCACCAATATTGACGAAGCAGTTAGTTACTTTTATTTTATTCTTAACGACTGCATGAACAAAGTTATACCCCTCAAAATTTCAAAGAATGCGAGCTCTAATCACCCATGGTACACTAAGGAACTAAAAAAGCTTCGCAACAAAAGAAATAGTGCTTGGGGGACCTACATTAAGACGCGTTCTGAATCTGATCACCTTTCTTACATCTATTTTTTTGATGAATTTAAATCACTATCAAAAACTCTGTACTCAAGTTATGTTCATAGAATGGGCAACTCATTAAGGGATGATCCAAAAAGTTTCTGGAACTTTGTAAATTCAAAGAAAGATTCGGATTGATACCCAGATAACTCTACATATGGTAATGTCACTTTGACAAAAAAATCCGACGTTTGCAACGCTTTTGCTCACCATTTTTGTAATTCCTTCTCCGATTCTATTGTTGATATAGATCGTAACTATTTCGAGTTTCTACGTAAATGTCCTCAAGTTAATTTTAATAATGTTCCAATTAACCTAGAAAGAGTCCTTCACAATATTTCATCTTTGAACGATGATTACTCTGCTGGCCCTGATGGCATCCCTCCAATAATAATTTTAAAAAAGTCCCAAATTGCATTTCCCCTTCATTACTTGTTTTCATTATCGTTAGATTCTGGTCGATTCCCTTTACTGTGGAAAAGATCATTTATTACACCTGTATTTAAAAAAGGCATTAAATCAGATATCCTTAACTACAGACCCATATCTAAGCTTTCGTGTATCCCCAAATTATTTGAACAGCTTGTTTGTGAAAGCTTAACTTTCGATATTAAAAATATAATTTGCAAACAGCAGCATGGTTTTGTACAGAAAAGATCAACAGTAACAAACCTTGTATACTTCCTTCATAAATGTTCAAACGCGCTTGAAAGCGGGCAAGAGTTAGATTGTATACATACTGACTTTTCAAAGGCTTTCGATAAACTATCTCATGATATTATATTGTTTAAACTAAATGCATATGGATTCCCTTCGACCTTCGTCGATTGGATCAGGTCGTACCTAACTGATAGATCATATGTGGTAAAATTTAGAAGCATTCTTTCAGACTCCTTTAAGGCGCATTCAGGAGTACCACAAGGTAGTCACCTTGGCCCTATCCTCTTTATTCTAGCCATTAATGATGTTACTTTTAGCTTGTCATCGAGTGAAATTTTGATCTTCGCGGATGATATGAAAATTTTCAAGAAAATAGACTGCGCAGCCGATCGTCTTATTTTACAATCTGATGTTGAAAATTTTGCCACATGGTGCGATAAAAATGGTTTGATTCTCAATCCAAGCAAATGTCAAAGTATAACTTTTTCGAAGAAACGTACACCGGCTTTGCATAATTACTCGATTTCTCATCAAATGTTATGCAAGGTGTCCAGTATTAAGGACCTCGGTGTTTACTTTAGTTCCAATTTAGAATTTACATCGCATATCAATTACATTGTTAGTAAAGGAAACTCAATGCTAGGCTTTATTAAAAGATGGGCTAAGGAGTTTACGGACCCCTACGTCACTCTTTCGCTGTATAACTGTCATGTTCGACCCCATCTAGAATATGCTTCTCAAGTATGGTCTCCTTATTATGCAGTCCACAATTCAAGAATAGAAAGTATACAGCGAAGATTTATTAGATTTGCTCTCAAGGGACTTCCTTGGACTGATCCTTATGACCTTCCACCGTATGAGCATCGTATTCAACTTTTGCATATGCAACTGCTCTCGCATCGGCGAATAAATAATGATTTAGTCTTTATTCACCAGCTCATAACAGGACAAACTGATGCTCCTGACTTGCTCGCATGCATAAGTTTTAACTACCGGGGAGGCTCATACCAACTGCGCAACTTGGAGTTACTTCACTGTCCTTATCATAGAACTAATTATGGATTGAATGAGCCTATTACTCGTATGATAAAAGTTTTAAACCTAAACTCAAATTTAATAGATTTTCATATTAGTAAAACTACGTTAAAGTCCTTAATTCGAACCAGAGCTCCACTCTCTTGAATATGTTTTTTTTTATGTTTCTTATATCTTTATAATTGTCATATTTAATAATTAATTTTACGATTATATGTAGATATCTAATTTGTTTTTGTATATGTTTATCAATAATTTTGTAATATTTTTTAGCTCTGTTGTCTTGAGTGTGTTAGACTTAATTTTTGCTTACTAACTACTAACACCTCGCTAAATGATGACAGTGATACATATTTCTGAGTACTTAAGGGTGAAAAAACTCTTGAAGAAAAGATACATTGTTTCACAAGCTTGAAATAAGCTGTTCTGTCAATTAAGGAGGTGCTGTCTTGGCTCAAAGAAAAGACTTGGTGTGTTTTCCAATGATTTCTGCAGGAGCTGCATGGACGAGGAGGAGGAAGAAACCGTTTAACACCTTCTTTGCTCATGCCCTGCACTACTTCATAGGAGAAAAACTCATCTCGGTGAATTCTTCTTTGATGATACTAGCAACTTAACTTACATAGACCCTAAAAGTCTTTTGAAATACATTAACAGTTCAAGGTGGTTCGACTAGCAGGTGATTAACCGGCTAGTCCCGTAATGGAAGATTAATAAGTGATCAACTCTTTAATCTTACATCGGGTTTCTGAGATCAGTAACTGATTAACTCGCTGATCTCTGTGGTATTATAATGGGCCCTTGCGGCCTAAGTGTGTCAGGCAATGTACTCATTGGCTGACAGCCACTTCCACCTAACCTAACCTATATTTTTATCTCTTAACCCACAGTAACCATTTTTATCGTTTACATATTACAAAAAAAAAAAAAATAAGTGTTATTTACCAAGCTATTTTAAACGATACGGTATCATTCCTCATCCAATTAAATACATTAGATATGTTGTGCATTTCATGTAGATGCCCTTTGCAGCATGTGATTTACATGAATATTTTCGAAGATATTACAGATTTAAAAATTGCGGGACGTAGCGTTTGCCAAGTCTGAACTACATCGAAACAAAAAGTGAAAAAAGTAAAAAACTAAATAAAGAAAAAGCTTTTAAAATACACATAGTTACTGCGTGACACCTGTTGGCAACATTAGAAAAACTTCGAAAAGATTTTGACGGTTAAATATTTCAAAACAAAGCAATAAATTATCTGTCAAAAATGAAGAATTTCTGTTTTCGGGAGCTGGTTATGGTTAATGTTCAATAAATTCCAAAGATAGCAGGAAATCTTCGTGGTATAGGGAAAGGGGAATTGTTTCTTAACGCGTGCATGCCACAGGCAGTAATGAATAAATCAAAACTACTGGATCGATCTTAATCATTTTTTCAGTGAGTGACTTAGGATATATAAATTATACCCGTGCGAGGCTATAGCAGGCCGCTGCGTTTTTATATATACAATGTTCATAGTTTTTCTGTAGTGTATTTAGTATCAGCATTGTACCCGTGCGAAGCCGGGGCGGGTCGCTAGTTTTATGTATTTTTGTTTTGAGTCCACTGTGATTTCATTTTCTAATATATACTTCCATTGTGCGAAAATTGTTATTGTTGTGGCACAAAATAAAAACGGAAAAGAACTGTCAAGCTTTCGGGAGCATTTATTGTACCGGGAGATGATGGACAGAAAAGTGTGGAGAATTGTAAAAATTTGAGTCAAAAATCAGTTCAACTATCCACCCATAGAACCCATTCCGCAAAGCAGCAGTAGGGCTATTCCAGAAAGCGCGGCTGATCGCTTTTGGTGGCGGAAATGAATTTTAGTATTCTCAAAAGCGAATCGCTTTTAATTTTTGTTTTTCATGGAAAGCGAAA
This sequence comes from Melanostoma mellinum, assembly GCA_914767635.1. Lineage (NCBI taxonomy): Eukaryota > Metazoa > Arthropoda > Insecta > Diptera > Syrphidae > Melanostoma > Melanostoma mellinum. The sequence continues at coordinate 128,132,305 of OU612059.1, forward strand.
GCGCTTTCCAAACGTCACCCTTTTTTTAGTAGAAACTATACCTTTTTGACATAATTCATTTCGTTTTCAAAAGCGATAGGTGTTGTAGTGTCGAATTGCAAGTGGATTGATAGAAAAATGTTAAAATAATGAAAAAATTAACTATCATCAATTGATTTGAGAGTAATTTTCTTTTTTATTTTGTTAAAGGAATCAAAAACACACTACAACACAACAATTTTTATGCTTGAACCCTCCGCTAAGAAACGAAGAAGGCAGCGACCAGAGGTTTGAAATGCCACTTTGTTCCATCTAAAATATAGCAAAAGCAAAACTCTTCTTTTGAAAGTAGAAATAATTTTACAGAAAATATTTTTGAAGTAATAAAAAATAAACAAAAATGATTCAAATTTACATTAAGTTGAGAAGAACTACTTGTGATAGCTTTCTTTGAATTCGCTGAAACAGCTGATACCTAGGGAAAACTTGGAATTCTAATTGGAAAAACTTGGAAATAGATGACATTTGCGTGAATGGATAAGACTTCCAAATGGAAATATTGGAAGTTTAATTTCCAACCATGTTCGCTTTTCAGAATAACCTAAAGCGAAGCGCTTCGCAATTGAGTTATCGCTTTAAATACGATCCGCCGCGCTTTCTGAAATAGCCCTACAGTGTACTGTACAACGAAAAGAAAAGCGAAATTTTTCGTTTACGGTTCCGTCTAGTAAATTTTGAGCGGGATTTCTCTTTTCGTTTCAGCAGCGTCCTTGGCTTTAACAGTTGAAGCTTGTATTCTAGGTAAAAGAAATATAAAGTTTCGCAAATTTCAACATAATGGTCTCAGTGTCAGTAAATAGTTTGTTAGATCTCAGCACAGAGATCTTAAAGGCATTACTTGTACACTGATTTGTTCGACTACTGTTACAAAAAAATCTCTTGAGGTTAAACGTTGTTCGAAATCAGTTTGTTCCTTAATTTTTCGGTTGTTTTCTTCTTTTTTGCTTATTCGGATCCCGGTTGAGCCCCCATGTAAAATTCGATACCCATAAATAAGAAGAGCTAATATGACAAACAAGAAATCTAAGTTATTGACTTTGTGTATAGTAATGCGCAGTGATTAATGCTACAGAAAGTACAATAACGTAACAATCGTCTTTTCGCTTGAATCAGCTTCCGTCGCGTCGTGTCTCGTGTCACGTCTTTAATCTTCGACTCACTCTTATCGGTAGGTGAATTGTTAGCCGGTATTCATTGGTTCTCTTTTGTTACGGAGAGTTGGGCTCTAAATGAATGTACCCAAATCCCACATTTATACTCATATACTTTATAAATAAGATAAGCCATACAACATTTCTGGTTCGAGATCTTACTTACCGCAAAATACAAAAAAAAAATCTAAGTTTTCAGTTGTCAATCCGTTCCCCCGGGACAACGTAGTGTTGTTATAGTGAAAATATTTTTGAAGTCGGTTCAGTAATTCCAGAGTTTCCATTTCTAAGTAAATATTGGGGATCAAATAAAGCCTATGTTACTAAAGAACTTCAAGAGATTGAGTATTCATAAGAGTTTCCCATAATTTTTTTGAAAATATTGCATGCTTCAAGGGGCAGCTTTATATGATAACAATGGAAAACTTAATCATTTTTTAAATCAATTCACCGGTGTTACCTCACTGCAATATTTTAAATCTCTACCCTTACAAAGAATGGTTGTGAGAAATGCGTTTCTTCGCTCTGCTGCGCCACCCTATGAATGTATGCATATATTTAACAGACATGTTTTTAAAATAAATTGTGATTTACGGACTTCTCTTGTACCAGCAACACTTTGTATCTGTAGTTTGACTTAAGATACGTTTCTTCTTGTTAAAGATCTTCCAGATCTATATATTCTTCACCACAGAGTCCGTACCTACATAGGTCCTGAAAACTGACTTTAATATAGCTAAGACTGCTGTCTCATTTATGAATTATGTGTAGACCGAATTAACATGAAGCTAAGGTATAAACATCTTCTTCTTCATAGCATCTAGGTTTACAGTTTTCTCTTTGAAAATTTGATTCCCAGAATTTCTTACCTTTCTATTGCACGACGTCTCCTTCTTCCTAACGATTCAAAAGACTCCATATTCCATTCGCATATAGCGGGCTCACAAGGACCCAGACAATATTTGACATTACACTGGAAAATAACCCCATAGCTTTCTGTGAAACGGAAGGCTTCATACGTAGACAAAAGTGCATTTCCGTCGCCTGTAAACCCAGGGAAAATCGTAGGATCAGTTGGACAACCATCATCGTCTATAATCTTAAAGCTAGTGCGTGCGTCTTTGGCCATTGCAATACATGAACGGGCGTAAATTCCATAGGGAGCTGTAGACAAATAACTTTTAAATCGGAAAAACTTCAAAGCTTATTACTACTCACTGTCTTCGGGAATTTCAATACGGAACATAAGACGATCTCCAATACGAACAGTTTCAACTTCCCGTTGTCGAGTGTCCAGAATGCGAATTCTTGGTGGTGGCGCTTCAGGCGAAGAGTTTATGTGTATCATTTCTGGATCACGAATTGGCATCATTCCGAATGTAATGTTTTTGGAACTCATATCGTATGTACATTTAACTTTGTAAATTTTATCCGCTTTAGTCATGACAACACTATGGTGTTGCAAAACAACTGTGTTTGAATAGACACCAGCCTTTAATTAGAAAAGAAGAAAAAATCAGTAGGCTATTTTTTGGCATATCCTGTAGCAATATTTCTCAACGCATATAAATGCTTTGAGATTTTAAGGAAAGATAGTGTAGATCAGGGGTTTCCAAACTAATTTGATCAAGAGACCCCTTTTCCAAATCGAACTGATACCCTAGATCCCCATAGCCAAATAACATTGAAAGTCATGTCTCAACTTTTTTACTTGCTCTTATATGTATTACTTCTAAGGCAAGTTTTGCAGTGCTGCAGAAAGACAATTTTGAGAAAGCAATAAAACATGACATTACCATGATAAAGAATACGAAGAAAGTGGAGACTCCAATTCTGTCTGTCTCTTCGTATATGGATCCACAGCCTGAACCACTTGACGGATTTTCTTCAAAGTAGAATTTACAGTTGTGTTAGAATTGCGTTCTTAGATAGAGGTAGGTACATGCTTACCAATATGATAATACTTATTTTTCTCTGAAGGGACTATAACGATTTTAATAAAATTGTGTGTGAAGGAATAGTTTTTCATTTATTGATATAGAAAATCGAACCAACTTTAAAAATGTTCATGTTGTTAAGTGCGTAAGCTTTACTATTATTGAAAGTAACTTAAAAACGTGCTCTTAATTGAGAAAAAACGGTTTCTTTACCCTTTTGGGGGCCCTGGGCACTTTTTGAAAATGGGGCCCCTATATGATTCTATAAAAATATTATGTTGTGCAACAAAGGTTACAGAAAAAATCACATGACTTTGAATTAATATTTATTCATTAATTTTTTTGAATAAATAATTATTATTTTTTTTTTTCAATTCATTGTAGATGTAAATAATTATTGCAGCATGTTTATGTTTTAACATAAACATTAGCATAAATATAAACAATATAAAAATAAAAACAAAATAATACATATAGTAAAAAAATTCAAAAATAAACAAAATATAAATAACAAAAAATTTAATTTAGAATGTAGTTTAAGGAATGTTGTTTAAGGAACAAAATATTTATATGCAAAAATATGGAAAGAGGAATGTTTATTGAAGAAGTCTTTTTCTTGATTTAAGATTAGCAAAATCATTGATTATATCTACAAAATCGATTCCTCTGAGAATGTCGCTTTCGATTGACATCAGCGACAAACTTGTAAATCTTTCTTGAAACATTGTTGTTCTGAGTTCGTTTTTTATTCTTTTTAACTTAGAGAAGGAACGTTCACCACTGTAGTTGGTCACCATCATACTTAAGAAAATTCTAAGTGCAATTTCAACACTTGGAAATTCATCTTCCACTTTATTTGTTTTTTAGAAACTATAAAGTTATAGAATATTGCCAGTTTTTTCGTTTTCGTGTCGAATAGTTTTTCAATATTCTTTTAAATTAAATGATCTAATAACTGCTCAGGTTATGAAAGAAACCATCAAAAGCCTTCATAAAACTACAATTCATAATAAATGCATGCCTAAAGACGCAATATGTCCCACATAATTGGAAAATTGCTGAAGTAATTCTTATACCAAAGCAAGGTAAGCTCCCAACAGAAGTGACGTCTTACAGACCAATATCGCTTATACCAATAATGGCAAAGGTCTTCGAAAAATTGCTACTGAAAAGACTAAGCAAAGTCATAGAAGAAAGAAATCTAATCCCAAATCATCAGTTTGGATTTAGAAATAAACATTCCACGATAGACTAAGTTCATAAAATAACGGATGCAGTTGAAAAAGCATTAGAAGAAAAACAAGTATGTTCGGCTATATTTTTAGAAGTTGTTCAAGCATTCGACAAAGTATGGCATAAGGGGCTAGAGTACAAACTGCAAAGGGACCTACCCAGGCAGTCCTACGAAATACTAAAATCTTATATCTCAAACCGGCTCTTCAGAGTAGGGTATGATCAAGAATATTCAAAGCAATGTAATATACAAGCCGGTGTTCTACATGGAAGCGTCCTAGGACCTACCCTGTATTTGCTATATACAAAGGATATTCCAGTGGATAACAACACCATTATGGCTACTTTTGCAGATGATACTGCAATTTTGGCATCCAGTAAGTGCGTCGTCAAGGCTGCTGAGAAATTGCAAAATGCCGTCGACACCGTTAGTGATTGGACCAAAAAATGGCGTATCAAGCTCAATGAAGCTAAATCTGCACATATAAAATTTACAAATAAAAAGTTAAGCTACGTTCAAATATTCATCAACAAACAAGCTGTACCTTACGCCAATACGGCCAAATACCTTGGGATGAATTTGGATGCAAAGCTAAAATGGAAAGAGCATATCGAAAAGAAAAGGGAAGAGCTCAACTTGAAATATAGAAAAATGTACTGGTTACTCGGTAGAAATTCGGACTTATCTGTCGAAAATAAAATAATGCTTTATAAACAAGTACTTAGACCTGTTTGGACCTATGGAATCAATTATGGGGCTGTACAAAGAAAACAAATACTGAAATCATCCAAAAGTTCCAAAACAAAGTCCTTCGTGGAATAGTAAATGCACTATGTTATATAAGAAATAGCGATTTACATCGTGACCTACAAATAGAAACGGTAACAGAAGTTGTAAGAAAACATGCTGTATCACACAATCAGCGACTGCATAGTCATATCAACTCTGAAATGGAGTCCGTATTAAATACGAGAGGCAATGTTCGGAGATTAAGAAGAACCAAGCCACACGAGCTAATGTTCTAAAAGTCATGGGAAGCATTAAAAGTTTAAGCTTCCCTTAAAGCGATAATATTATTGAGAAAGAAAACTCTGTTGTCGATCGTTCATAGATTGGTTCTGATTACGAGGAGTTTTTAGTGAGGTAAAAATCCCACACTACTTCTTGGTGTCGAATACTGCCAAGTGTCTTTTGAAGATTTCCTCCTGACAAAAAAAAAAAAATATTCTTTTAAATTCAAGCATTCAGCATGTAGTTCATCTCCGTTTACATCTTCAGTGTAAAATTAAGCAATAGATTTGCAGTTTTCTTTTAAGTCTTCTTCATTCAAGTTTTTTAATCGGAAAAAAAGTCAAAACGTTGGACAGTGTTCATATACGAACCTAGTCGCTGTTTCAAATCAACGCTTAGAGTGTCAACAATGGGAAGAAAGGTTTCAATTTCGAACCTTTTTTTCCCAGTCAAAATTACTGAGGGTTAAGAGCAGCCAAAAAAAAGTCTGTTCTACTCTACACCCAGTCCTTTCTGAAAGGTTCTTATATTCGGAATCCTGGTTATTTTTTTGCAACTTTTTTTGAACATAAACGAGCAGTCTACACACTTCATCTTTGAATTTTTAAGAAAATTGAGTGCCGTTCATCTCAGAGTATATCTAATTTTAAGTAGGGACACTCTCTACACGAATGCAACGACTACATTAACAATAGGCAGTAAAAGATAATAAACCCACAATTATTGAAAACAGGCAAAAATTATTAATAGTAACCCTATCGGACTCGATCGCATCGCAAATGTCAGAACCAGAAGGATACACAAGAAATGAAAACTCTCATCTTCGCAACACTATTTAACTTGGATCGTAAGATACACGTATGGATATTTTTTCTGATTGGATTTTTAAAAGTGCCCTGAAACGTACACAAGGGAGTGTATGGTTTCGTTGTCCTGATCATTACTTAGTGACCTCTTTTTTTTTTTTTTTTTTTTTTGAATTTGAATATTGTATCGAAACATTTTTTTTTCTTTCTTGAAAATAGATTAACAGAAGTTTAGTGTTGTGTCAGCAATTTGGGGGCCCCTGGTGATTGCGGGGCCCTCCTGGGCCCAGTGGGACCAGCGGTAAAGAGGGGTTTGTGAATATCTTGTATGCTACATTAAGAAAAGAAATACCTCGATAATTCGTTGCATCCACAAAGGATCCTTTTTTATGAATCGGAAATATTATCGCAGCCCAGAATTCATTCACCATCAGATCTCCCTCAAACACCTTATTAAAAAGCGTAACAAGACGTTTTTTGAAAGTAACAGTTCCGTACTTATACAACTCCACTGGAATGCCATTCGAACCCGCCGCTTTACCATCTTTAAGGGACCCTAGCACTAGATCCAATTCTTTTAAAGTGACTTCAGAGTCTAAAGTTTCATTAGTTATTCCAGGTACCGCATAAAACCAGTTTAGCAAATGTTGTTGCAGGGTTCAGCAATTCTTTGAAATGGTTGAAAAGAACGCTTGCGCAGAGCTTTGTGTGGACAGCAAATTTTTTTCCATACAATTCCCATGCAAGTTTCTAAAAATCTGCTGCATATCTCATTTTTTTAACTTTACATAATTTCTTATATTGTGTATGAGCCTCAATATAGTTCCTTCTAAATAAATCTTGGGAAGAGTTACGGAAAATTCTTAGCCATGCAAACGAAATCTTCCGGGCCTTTTTGCTTTCTTCATCAAACCAAAGGTCTTTTTCAGATTTGCTTACTTTTCCGTTAAATTGTCGTTGTAGGTAAGAAGACTTTATGATATTCTCCAACGTGGAAAAGTCTATAGTTTCGTTTGATTGAAGTTTTATATCAAGTTGTTGTCTATAAACCAGTGCTTTTGAAATTTTCCAGTTTAGTTTAGGTAGTACTCGCGTATTAGCAGATTAATCGTTTGGTTGCACAGGCACACGTCTTGGATCTCAAAATCAACCACAAATGGCTCCCAATCTTCTCCGAAGATCGCATAATCTATCACTGACGATCCTTGACTACCCACAAATGTGAAGTTACCTGAGACGTCGGCGTCGCTCAAACTGGTTCCATTTTGGATTCGGAGTCCAAAAGAGTCGCATAGTTCCAACAGTTTTTTTCCTCTTACATTAGAAATACTTTCTTTTGATTGCCTGCACATTCCATTCACCTCGTTCACAACTCCTGCCTCTAGGCCAGTTCTCATGTTCAAATCCCCAATCAACAAAACGTTTGAAGATCCCTTATAGTTTTAGTTTTTTGAAGTTATTCTCCCAATTGTGGCAGTTATATCTTATATAAAGGCAGTATCCAAAGGCGTTCGCTGGTGATTTCCAAATCAACAAACGTTACATCGTTATAGATGCAAAACTTACATTTCAAATTTTTCAGCTTTTTCTTAACCCCAAAATAACACCTTCCGCTTGCTCTTACCCGTTCGCGTTGCCGGAATCCACTTGAACATAAAATCTATAAGTTTTTTTTCAGTACTTGCGAAGTTGTTTTCCATTACAAAAGATTCAATAAGAGATTTATTAATGAGACCTGATACATTATACGATAGAATTTTAAAATATTCATTTTCATTGCTTAAATCATTTGAAATTAAATTAGTAATATTATGACAGACGGCCTTAGTACTAAACACTAGAATTTATTCTCCCAATGGCACCACTGGACCCCGGCAGTTGCACTGCATTATCGACGATGTTGACTGATTGCAGATTTTCTGTCACCTGAGAGCTGTCACTCCAATCTGACATAATTTTTTTGGTAATAAGCATTCCATCTTCTTTGTCGCAATTTAGATTGTTGTTTTGGTCCAAGTAAAATGATTCATTCTCAAAGTACAAGATTTTTTCAATAGATTTCCTTTCAAGAAAATCAATTTGACGCTCAAGAGCAAGACATTTGTTTTCAAAATGCTGTATCTTGCATTGAAGCATTTCATTACTGCGTTCTAAGCAATCCACTTTTGACTTGACTTCAACCAAGTCAGATTTTGTGGGCAGGTTTTTCAAGCGATCATCAGGTAATGTTGCTAGTGAGCATTCAAGAGTTTTCAGATCGACCACCTGCGTATTTCCGATTTGAGCATCATTTACAGTGGTGACCAAACAATTACAAACGGCACCCCAAACCATTATGTCTCCTCCTCCATGTTTCACGGTCTTCAGCGTGTATTTTGGATCTAATTCTTTTTTCTTAGGACGTTTAACGTACACTTTACCGTCCGACCCAAACAAATTGTATTTATGTTCATCACTCCATACATAATGGTTTGGGGTGCATTTTCTTGGAGTGGTGTTGATTTTGGTTGGTGTTGGGTAGTAAGGATAAACGGTCGAATGGATCAACACGTTTATAAAGGCATACTGGAGAGTGTCATAGAGCCTTTTTCATTCCCACGCATACCCCTCAGTTATGTTTTTCAGCAGGACAACGACCCAAAACATGCTGCATACTTGTAAGGCAGTGGTTCGCTGGTACAAAAACCAGTGTTTTGGATTGACCCGCGCAAAGTCCGGGCCTGATCCTTGCTCTTCGGATGTGGAACTAGAATGGTTGCGTTTGATAAGCTCATTGAATCTTCACCTTGAAAGCAATGTTACATGGGATCATACCGAATAGAATTCAATGCTTCGAAAACTCAATGCTGTCTTTTGTCGTTGAAGCTTAACTTTCCCCCATTGCCATTATCCATGAATGGTACCTGCATCGAAGAAACCGAAAAGCTGTCAGTACTTGGTATGTGTGTAAAAGATAATCTTCGTTGGAAAGACAACATATTTGAAGTCGCCAAAAACGCTGCTAAATGCTTAGGCTTCTTGAGACGGTGCAGGAAGTTCTTCACCCCTTCTGATCTGGCTACAATTTATAAGGCCTTCATCCGCCCAAAACTGGAGTATAACTCCCATATCTGGTCAGGTGCTGCTCAAACATCTTTGCACCTACTTGATAGGGTACAAAATAGGGCGTTAGAATTTATAGGTGATAGTTCAATCGTAGAATCGATTGATTCTCTTCAACATTGACATATTTTAGTCACACCCCTCCGAACGTGGAATGCTCTACCTGACCCTGTCTTTCCCCTGCTGTACGATTCACAAAGGTTCAAAACCAAACGTGCATCGGTGTCTCCTTTCTAATCCTTTCCTATTTTCCTAAATGCTCGCACTGTGTTCTATAACATTATAAGAGTACTCATAGCTCCTTGATGTGCGCGTTAATTATAAAAGAAATGACAACTAAAGGTGTCTGTTATCGCGATATTTCGTAAAACTATAGGAGAATAATGCGGCTGAATTTGGCTGACACATTTTTAGATTTTTTTGTGTGCTATCTTTTTCCAATTGATTACACAAATCAACAAAAAAAATATATATTTTTTAAGGTTTTTTATCAATTTAATATTTTCTGATTGTCTACAACTGAAAGTAATAACAAGCTCCACTCATAACAAATTAAGTTTCCTTTTGTGCATTTTACCATGAAAAAAGAGATACTTACTTACTTACTTACTTAGGTGGGCATTACAGTTTGGGGTGAACCTGGGCCTCAACCAACATCCTTCGATAACGACTTCTATTTCGGGTGAGCTCTCTCCAGTTTTGCACTCCAAGTCGGTTGAGGTCTTCCTCCACTTGATTGCGCCCCCTAAGACGAGGTCTTCCCCTTCCGCGATTTCCCTGCAATGTACTTTCGAACACCCGACGAGCCGGAGCGTTTGGGTCCATCCGCTCAACATGGCTCAACCATCGTAGCCTCGCGATGCGTACTCTTCTGGCTATGCCCATGTCGCGGTACAGCTCATACAGCTCGTTGTTGTATCTTCTTCTCCACACATTGCCTTCGCATACGGGACCAAAGATCATTCGGAGAATTTTTCTTTCGAAACGACCAAGGGTTTCCTCATCCGCTTTCGATAAGGTCCATGCTTCCGCGCCGTAAAGCAGGACTGGGATGATTAAGGTCTTATATAAGGTTACCTTGGTTTTTCTGGAGAGGGTTTTGTTTCTCAATTGCCTTCTTAACCCAAAGAAGCAACGGTTGGCAAGAGTTATTCTCCGTTTGATCTCCGCACTGATGTTGTTGTCCGTGTCTACAGCGGATCCTAGGTAGACGAAGTCCTGTACTACCTCGAAGTTATGTCTGTCTATTGTGACGTTTTGTCCAATTCGTCGATGTTCTGTGTCCTTATTTGATGACAGCATATACTTTGTTTTGCCCTCATTAACCATCAAACCCATTTTTGCCGCTTCTGTTTCAATACTCGCAAAAGCACCTATGACATCACGCTTTTTTCTTCCCATTACGTCAATCTCGTCTGCATATGCGAGTAATTGCACAGACTTTTGAAAGATTGTTCCTCTGGTGTTGACGTTTGAGTTTCTTACAATCTGTTCAAGTATGATGTTGAAGAAATCGCATGACAGTTTATCGCCTTGCCTAAAACCTTTTTCGACATTAAAGGTCTCGGTGAGTTCTTTACCGACCTTGACGGAGCAGCGTGAATTCTCCAAAGTCATCCTGCATAGTCGTACGAGTTTTGCAGGGATGCCGAAACTAGACATTGCTCTGTACAGCTCGTCTCTGTAGATACTGTCATACGCGGCCTTGAAATCGATAAAGAGATGGTGAATATCGATATTATGTTCACGGGTTTTTTCCAAGATCTGCCGTAATGTGAAAATTTGGTCTATTGTGGACTTCTCTGCACCTGCAGTCTTATTTGATTTAAGTTTGCATATAGCAAGCTTAACTTCTTCTAGGTCGGGAGGACGGCATTCTTGATCATCGTCCAGGCTGAATGGGGCAGTCTGCCTGACAGCGGAATTTGTGTCCTCATCGCCGTTAAGCAGTCTGCAGAAATGATCTTTCCAGATCCTCAGTAGCGACTTTGACTCTATAACTATGTTTCCCTGCTGGTCTTTACAGGCTTGGGTTCGGGGTTTGCCACCCTGGCAGGATCTTTTTACCTTTTGGTAAAACTTCCGAATCTCGTTCCTGTCATGGCACCTCTCTATTTCCTCAAACGAGCGCTTCTCATGCTGCTTCTTTTTCTTTTTGAGAAGTCGGTGTTCTTCCCTTCTTCTCTCCTTGTAAATCTCGTTATACCGATCGTAAGCAGCCCTCGTTCGTGTTTGCAAAAGCATTTGTCGTGCTCTTTGCTTGGCTGCATTTGCCTGCCTACATTCTTCATCGAACCATGGGTTTCGTTTTGGTGGCCGAGTGAAACCCAGAACCTCAGAGGCAGCGGTTCTGATGGCTTCTTGGCATTGCTGCCACTGGTCTTCAATGTTTAATGCTGGCGGCATGGGATTCAAGGATAATTAAAGGGACACTCGATTGGAAAAGGCATTGGCAATCTCTTGCGATTGTAGCTTTCCGACGTCATATCTCTTAACAGCGTTAGTTCGTGCTGGTCGTGAACAAGATATCCTCATTCGTACCTTGGCTACAACAAGGTAGTGGTCCGAGTCAAAGTTGGCCCCTCGGAAAGTTCGGATATCTAGCACACTGAAAGAGTGCCTTGCGTCGATCGCAACATGGTCAATTTGGTTGACGGTTAATTGATCTGGGGATCGCCATGTGCCTTTATGAATTTTGAGATGCGGGAAGCGTGTACGACTTACAACAAGATTTAGCCCCGCAGCAAAATCGATTAGCCTCAATCCGTTTTCGGAGGTTTTGTCGTGGAGGCTATGCTTACCGATTGTGTTTCCAAAGGTGTCCTCCTTCCCTAGTTTTGCGTTGAAATCGCCAAGAACGATTTTCACGTCGTATCTAGGGCATTGCTCATATGTTTCTTCGAGGAGCTCGTAGAAACAGTCTTTGGAATCGTCGTCTTTCTCTTCTCTGAGGGCGTGGGCGCATATAAGGCTAATGTTGGCGAATTTAGCCCTGATGCGAATGGTCATTATACGCTCATTGACTGGATTTTGGCTAATCACCTTATCCCTGAGTCTTCCTCTTACGACAAATCTGCACCCAAATAAACGCTTTTTCTGTTGTCTGTAGCAGTCGCCATAGTATATGTCACAGTTTTTCATCTTCTTTATGCCCGGTCCACTCCATCGCACTTCTTGGATGGCGGTTATGTCTGCTTTGCAGCAGTCCAGGGCGTCCGCTAATTCTCCAGCTGCACCTAGTCCGTTAAGAGATCTTACGTTCCAAGTGCAGATCCGGAGGTCGTTGTCCTTTTTTCGTTTGCATGGGTCGTCAACTTTGAAATCATTATCGTTCTCCGAGGCTGTTTGTTGTTTCGGAACTTTTTTTACGTGGTTGGGTAGTTAACCCTACGCACAACCCCCAACCTGGAGGGCCAGGTCCTTTTGGATCCCTTCGGACACAAAGGGCTGGAGTATACAGAGTCAGTACCCTGCTGCAGGGGTGTGAGTGCTGCCGTTGGCTCACCAGGAGCTCGTCCGCCACCATCTCTACTTCAATACCCTGTCATAGTATTGAAAGACCCCAAAAGACCTTTAAACCAAATATGTTGGAGTAGCTCTTTCAGGGGTTTCTGCTTTTATGGCTGCTGAAGTCCACCGTTGATTCTGTCTTTCGAATTCATCCGCTGGGACATTTACACGAAAAAAGAGACAAGATTCGTTTTTTGTCAGAACGTGTGAGGATCAACGAGTCTATCACGCATGGGGCGCGGCTGTGGGGTGATTAAGTGCGTGAAGGGGGGAGCAGCGGGTTGTCTGGGCAGTATGCGGGGGAGCAAATCCAAAATGGCTTCCATAAAGTGTAAGAATAACGTGAAATCTTTTTGTTATATTTATGGTGAATTGAATAAAGTAAAGTCTAAGAAATTTAGTTTTTAGACAAATATTATACTTTGCGAAGTTAAGAAAACTTATTTGTAGGTTCGTAGTACCAAGAATATGAAGGGGACCCTCTATTGACATCAATGATTTCTACTTTTGTGTTGTTGATCCACACAAGGGTTGGACTGGCAAAAATGCCAAGAAGATTCAGAACCCAGATCTACCATTAACAACCGCTCCAGTAACCCACAGTGAACATTTTTCTGTGCCTTCCCAATCAAAACCAATGGAACAGCTGCCGCTATCACAAATGTCTGGTTGTAGCTCAGCGTTATCTTCTCGGCGCCTACCAGAACCAATTACCCCAAGGATGGATCTTTCACAACGACAATGACCCCAAACACACGTAAAGAATTGTGAAATCTTTCTTTGAAGAGCGTAGAGTGACTGTTTTTGGTGGCCAGCGCAGTCACCGGACTTGAACCCCATAGAGAATTTGGGGACATTCTAAAAAGAAAAGTTGCGGGAAAAAACCCACCCGCAAGACTACTTCTGGAGTATTTTGCAGAAAGAGTGGAAAAATATTAGCTTAGAGCAATTTAAGGGTTTGGTGGACTCCATGCCAAGGAGAATATCCGCCATATCAAAGCAGAAAGGCTATCCTACGAAATATCAACAGTGCGGTTACAAAAATTATGCTTTTTTTCATATTTTTCTTATTTTTTTTTTCAGGCGACTTAATTATATGGCCACACTTATTTTATATATTACTGATTTTTTGTTAAAGAAATGGCTATTGTTATAGTGGAATATATTTTTTTTGGTTTTTTTAATCATTGTGATTGTAAATATTTAGAATTTGAACAAATTTTGTTTTCGTTGTAGTTTGTATTTAATATATGGATATGCAGACCTCATTTTATAAAAATGACTTAATTGTATGACCATAAGTGTAAGTTCAGAAGAGTTTAATGAGTTCGTAAGAGACCTTAACCTACCTAAACTTGAAGCAGAAATACTAGCTTCCTGTCTAAAAAAGTATCGAGAAGTTGCTCAAAAAGTATGTTAATATAAGTTGTCAAAGAAAGCGCCATGAAGTATTTTTTCTGTTTGTTTGTTTCAAGTATTAAGTTATTTAAATTTATTGTTCTTTCCAAATAAAAGTGATTAACATATAAATGGAAATTCTTTTTCTTACTTTTATACTCTACTGAATTAAGACTTTAAGATTTTCTTAAAGCTTTAAGTGAAGATTCATTCTGGTTGCTACAAAAGCAAACTTTATAAGACAAAAGTTTTTTTTTCTTGTTTTGTAAGACATAATTAATCAAGATCAGCACCCCAGAATTCAGATTCAGACTCAAAAATCTATGATAACCTGTGTTATTTTGTTACGGTAAAATTTCAACGCAACAAAGATCTTCCTTAAAAACTGTTTTATGTTTTTATTCCCTTCTTTTGGTCCCAAAACCCTCCTCATAATTTCTTCGACCCACCATTTTTCCGTTGTTTGTTTTTTGATATTTTGATATTTTATTGTGTATATGACAACTGTACATTAAGATAACTTATAACTAGTACAGGATATATAAAGTAGTTAAACTAAGGATGTGCAAGAATGTAAATACAAAAGGAATTGAATTAAAACGTATTGAAAAGTTAGTTACAATTATAAATCTTTTAAACAAACATTAAAAAAAAGGGGGAAATGAGTAAAAGAAAAGTAATATGTGAATATTTGAATACAAAAAAAGGATGTACATATAATTAAAAGTATATTACAAAGTTCAGCATATTACAAAGTTCAGCTCAAATTGCAGAAATATTCAAAGCAGAGTTTATAAAACCTTCTGTGTTTGATTCCAGACCTCAAATGACTGGGAAGATTATTCCACAGCTTGACAGCACAAAGAATAAGAGGAAGCAAAAGTCTAGTTTGTCGTAAAGATAGCTGGGAGTCTTGTTAATGATAAGCTTGAAAAGAAAAGAACAGCAGCGATATTTCAAGAAAGCGTCTAGGCTACAACCTAAGAGCTGATGAGCCTTAGAAGAAAAACCGCGATCGTACCTTCGAAGATTAAAAACAAATCGAGCAATTGAATTGAATGATGAATTTTTGTAGTGATTGGGAATCGAGATCTGCGAACAGTTCGCAGCAGGATGGGTATGACTAGCGCTTTGACCAATTTTAATTTAACATCAGTAGGTAGGAATGCTTTCGTTATAGATAACCCTCTTAGTGAAGCATAGATTTTAGAGATAACGGAATTGATATGCGCATCCCAAGTCAACGTATTGTTGAATATTAAACCGAAATTTTTGCCTGGTCACATACTCAATTGGGCTAGCATTTAAGTAAAGAGGAGGAAAGTCTTCAAAATGAGGTTTATTTCCGGAAATTGGAACTGCTTTCGTTTTTCCCGGATTAAGTTTGAGCCCATTACGTGTGGACCAATCGAAGATTGAACATAAATCAGCATTCATTTTACTTATTGCGTCTTCGATCATTTCGAAAGGAAAACTAATATATAACTGCACATCATCCGCGTAGATATGATATTGACAATAAGACACTACTGATGGCAAACCATTGATGAACATAAAAAACAGTAAAGGCCCAAGGATAGATCCTTGAGGGACGCCGACACCAACAGTGAAGAATGAGGATAAATTGCCATTGATCGACACAGCTTGCCTACGATTTGTCAAGTATGAATAAATAAGATTTTTGGTTGTATCAGAGAAATTAAAATAAGTAGTCAGTTTATCACAGAGTAGTTTTGAGCTTACACAATCAAATGCTTTCGAGAAGTCAAGAAGTGTTATCACAGATGTATATTTCCTATCAATAGCCAGCTTTATATCATCAGAAACCTTAACAAGTGCTGAAGTGCAACTGTGTCCGGATCTGAATCCTGACTGTAGTGGGCTTAAAAGATGTTTTAAGTCTTAATAATTTTTGAATTGGTAACTTGTGATTACTTCAAAAGCTTTCGATAAAAATGGAAGAATGGCTATGTCTGTATTCACTTTTTACAGCTTGCTTCGGGATAGGGATAATCTTAGATTTTTTCCAGGAGTTGGGGTAGACTGAGGTCATAATAATGGTATAAAAGGTGTGGGTTGTATGAGGAAGTATGAGAGGTAGAATGATTTTAAGGAAGTCAGGATGAAGGTTATCTAACCCAGTAGACTTAGATTTAATAGAAAATATAGTATTTCCTACTTCATATTCATCTACTGCGTGAAATTCAAAAGCATAACCCCTATCATTGGATATTATTGTAGAAGTGCAAGTAGAGAAAGAATTGTGCGGGGAACAGAACTTTAGGTTCAACTGCTCTACATCTATATTTTCATCGGGCACATACGTGCGTTTATTCACACCAATGTTGCGAATTTCTTTCCACAGGAATTTTGATGATCGATTTGAATTGAATCTATTTCTATTTCTATTTAATCTCTAGCTTTTATTGCATTTAAGATTTCATTAGAGATCCATGGACAACTAGTAATTTTAATCTCTCGACTCTTAATTGGAGCATGCTTATTAAAAAGATCGTCTATGGCTGAGGTTATAAAATCGACTTGATTATCAACGTCATATGTCATGAAAACTGTTTGCCATTCAATTGCAAAACAATCGTTTAACAAATTTTCAACATTGATATTTTTAAAGTTCCGATACTGGAAAGATTGTGCAGGAGTAGTCTCATGATATAAATCAAAAGTGGCGAAAATAAGCTCATGATGCGAAAACACAGGAACGGATAACTGACTAGAACACGTTACAAGACTTACATCACTTACCAAAAAAACATCTAAGAGTGACGGAACACAGTTTGGCATAAAATGGGTTGGCTCAACACTATTTTAAAACGAGAGTACCAATGAATACATAGAGGATTTAAACGAAGCAGACGAAGATAGAAGAACATTTATATTAAAATCTTTCTCTCTTAAGACACAATGTACACTATACACAACATCACACAATATACAGTATGTACAAAATGCACAACATCACACCATATCCAATATCATCACATGAAGTACACATCACAAACACAACATTTTATACAAAATGTAATCAAGGCTTAAGCCCACCCTGAATAATTTATTACGTATCAAAGGTTGGAACGTTAATAGTTTTCCCTTCTCTCCACCAAATCTGCAAAAGGGGCCACTGGCTTAAGTTAGGGTTCGCGAGTACAAAAGATTTCTTCCGGCTATGATTCTTCTCGGAAAATTGTATATTAAAAATAGAGTATTTTGGAAACTGTGCCTTCCTCGATGCACTATTTGCGCGATTTAGAGTAACTGGGAGACTGTTTAGATGAAACTTGGTTTTTGGTTCAATAACTTGGTTCAATATATTTTCTCGAAAGGTTTTGACATTGGGTAATTGGGTACTGGACTCACCCATGAGATCGGCAAGTTTTGGACGACACCAACAACTTGTCGAACTCGCTGAATTGAGAGAGTGAGTACGAGCACTTTCGTTGGGTATTCGACAGCGATGGCAGAACCCTATTGGTGGTTGATGTCGTGGAACTGAATCCCACGAAACGTGATTGGTTGAAAGATTGAATTTGTGTGTATGAGTGCGGTGTTGGGTCCAGACAAGGAGCTAGACTTGAAGTGGGAGACACTTCTTGGTTAGCTATCAAGCTGAAAAGTAGTTTATTTTGAGACAGAGAATTTTGGAAAGTTTTGAGAACAAAGATTAAGTCTTAGTTCTTTTGCCAAGAAGAAATAGAAAATTTTTGGAAAAGTTAAGAGAATAGTCAGTCGAGACAGGCAGCAGCAGAATTCCAGGAAAAAGAAGGATAAAAGCAGGAAATAGCAAACGTCAGTATGACGTTATTTGAGAAAAAAAAAGTAAAGGCGAATAGCCGGCGGACATCTTGTCCAAAAAAAAAGAAAAGATAAGTATAGTGATTTCTAGTGCCGTAGTTTTTTTGATCTGTGAGTTAAAATTTATAAAGTGATAACCCTTTGGCCACTTTTCTTTTGTTTGCCCAGAAAAATATCTTGTTTAAAACCCCTTTTTAAATTTCTCTCATTTTGAGATTGATTTTCGGGAAGTTATTATTAACGGTCCAATCTTCGACTTGCCCTTGCAAAGTCATATAGCGGTCCTTCAGACCCATTGTGCATAACTTGCATTTATACATTGTATAACGTCATCCATTTACTTTTTTTTAACATCCATTTTATAATATTTACTTTGTTCGAGAAGATTTGGGTTTTTAATCCAAGTTTACTACGGTTTTCCCAACACATACAATAAATCGTTGCGTACCCCATTTAAAACAATCGTATAGTTTACATTTCATTTGTCGCTCTTTTTTTTTTTTTTTTGGTCGTATTTTAACTTTTTCCCTTTTCAGCAAAAGGTTTGAAAATTCATTTTTCAAAAAAAGATTTTCTGGCGCCCACCCTTTATTGAACAACACTGCAGTTTATTTATACTTACTTATTTCATATCAAAACCCTTTTTAATTTATTCGCAACCTACCTTAATAAAACTTCATATCATAATCTACATCGAACACACCCAACACCCAGCTGAGTAGCCGTGGCTGACAGCATCAATACATCCTGTGTGTTGCATATTTTTTTTCCCTTCAACCTTCATTCAGCTTTACTTTATCATTCGCTTCTTATACCCAACCGGTGCACTTCGTGCAATTTATTCTTATTAATTTTCTAGTTTTTGTTGGCGTTCTTTAAGTTTCCGAATCATCCTAAAATTTAGCTAACCTTTTTTTTATTACTATTATTAATAAATACTTACAATTCTGTAACCCTTGGAAGAAGAGTAGTTGAGAAAAAAAGTGCAACAATTTGGCGCCCAACGTGGGGCTTGTGAAGTTTTTGTAGAGCATTTGTGGTTTTTTTGTGTCGTTCTGCAAGTGTTTGTTTGTTATTTTTCATCTTCATACCTTGTGAAACTTTTACTGTGGGTTTTTTATCTTCCTAAGTGAAATTGTCCAAAGCAATAAGAAGTGCTAGGAGCACTAGGAGTTCAATAACAAAAAAACATTTGGTTTAATTCGGAGTGTCAGCGCATAACATATAAAAGTATACAAAACATATACTCTCAAGTAGGTGTTTTCTTGTTTTTTTTTTCTATTTTACATACCAAATCTTTTTCGTTTTATACCTATACCTATACTATTTTGTTTTGACCTTAGTTTCACTTATTATTATTATATTTCGTTTCCATTACCTTTATTATTATTACATTTTAGGTGATTATAAATTCTTTAGTATTACATACATAACATAGCAATTTGACTTAAAATCTTGTTCATTAGTTCTTATCAGCACAGCTTATCGGTGCTTTTGCTTCATCGTTTTGATATACATACATACGCACATGGCACATACATATTGCCGTGCACAATTGGCATAGCCAGCCGGCTTTGGTCTTTTTTGTTTACAAGTTACATTTAAATTTCGCAATGAGGGATTAGGGTCACGTACACGGTGTACGTATTGACATAAATTCTTGGCTTGATTTATTTTCGATAATTTCTTTTCGATATTTTTTTTTTTTTTTTTTTGATAGTTTTATTTCTGATTTTAGTTTCAATTTGGAATTTTGATTGCGTATTGAGTTTGATTTTCTTTTTTGAATTTGTTAAAATTTTGTTGATTTTTATTTGATTTTTATTTACTAATTGAAATTTTGAATTGGTTCGATATTTTCTTTGGAAGAATTTTGAATATTGATTTTGTTCGTTGGTTTTTGTAAGGAACTTTGATCAGTTTTTTTTTGCGGTTTGAGTTGGAAGCTTCAAGCTTTTTTTGGTTGTGTGCATAAAAGTCGAATAGAATAGCCTTGTTGATTGAGTCAGGTTTTGAAAATTTGCTTTGTGGGTTTTGCGATTTTTGTTTTTTGAGTCGATTTTAAAATAAGTATTCGGTGAGATTATACGTTGTTGTCTAGAGATTTTTGGGAATTTCTTTATTTGTTAAAGATTTTGAAGTCGTGTTTTTATATTTTTGTTTTTTAATTTATGTTTTAAATAGTTTTACAGTTTATTTAATAGAGTTTTGAAAAGTTTTTGCACCGTTTTCAATAAAGTTTGGAAAAGTTTTTTTTATTGTTTTTGATAGAGTTTGAAAAGTTTTAAGTGTGAATAGTCATGGATATTTATAGGTTTGCACAGGATGAGCTCGCCTACGAGATGGAATGTAGGGGCTTAGATGTAGGGACAGGGGAGGAGATGCAGAAATCATTGAGAGGTGCTAGGATGTAAGAAAGAAGAGGGTCGTTAGGTGCTCCTACCAAATATCCGTTTAGTTTTGAAGAAGATTGTAGGGCAATAGAGAGCAAGTTAGTAGAAATAGAGAAGTTAGTGGAAAATCCTCCTAAATCGCGGAAGTCAAAAGAATATTTGAAAGTCTTAGCTAAAGTTGAATGGGGAATAGGTAGATTGGATAGGTCTCAAACAGAAGATGAGAGTGAAGAGAAGCGTTAACTAGTCTTGAGAAACAAGCTAGTTAAGGCTTTAGCGGATTTAGAAGAAATTGAAGATTTACAGGAAGAAGAAGTTATCAACCGATAGACTGAACGCTTCAGCAGTAGGACCAGCACCAGCCTCAGCAGCAGCATCAGCAGGAACATTAACAACATCAACAGCACCAGCAGAAACAGAAGCATCAACATCATCATCAGCAGCAGGGTTTGCAGCAGTTTCAGCTCAAGTTCCATCGAGAAGCTTAGGGGAATCTAGGGATAGAAAGCGGCAGGGATAGTATTGGTAGTAAGGAATACAGCTATAGTGATAGCGCAGATGGTTTTGGTAGGGATAGAATTTTTGTAAATGCGGATAGGTATGAGAAAATTTCAAAGTTGGACGTGAAGTTTAATGGAGAACGCTGTGGTTCTTCATTGAATGCGTTCCTGGAGAGAGAAGAAGAGATTCGTTTAGCTCGAGGAGTTTCAGAGGCCCAACTGTTTCGGTCAGCTGTGGACTTATTTGTAGGAAGGGTTTCGTTGTGATTTAGGGCCGTAAGGGTTTCAATCAACTCATGGCAAGAACTTGTCAGCGAGTTGAAGTTAGAGTTTCTCCCATCTAATTACGATGATTTGCTGATAGACGAGATTAGGCTTCGCACGCAAGGCTGCGATGAATTAATCGGGGTCTACGTTGCGATAATGCAGAATATGTTCAGGAGGCTTTCTGAACCCATCTCAGAAAGGCGAATGCTGTCTGGTTCAAAAGAACCTGACACCATTCTACCAGACGCAGCTCGGATTGGCTAGTCCGACTTGCGCTTCTGAGTTGGTTAGATTAGGGCGCAATCTTGAGATGGTTAGGGCAAACGTGGAATCTTACGGTCCACCCCCTAACAATCGAAGTAGGAACCTACTTGAGCCGGATCTGGCTAACGTAGGAGTTGAAACCCCAAGAGTCGCGGTTGTTGAGGAGAGGAACCAGACTCGCCAGGTCGAACGGAATTCGAATCAGAATTTGAATTCCAATACTTTTAGGTCGAATGGTAGAAGAGATTTGGTTGTCGAGGACAATAACCAATCTCGTCCAGCGGGACAAAATTCGGATAGGTCATTGGTTAGGAGAGTTTCTGCTGTTGAGAGCAGGCAAACTCGCGAACCCTTGAATTCGAATTCGTATCGGAATTCGCATTCTAACTCGTCGAACTCTGTGGTTAGGTGTTACAATTGCAATGAGTTGGGCCACTTTCCAAATAGGTTTTCTGCTCCTAGGAGTTGTTTTGGATGTGGAAAGCAGGGGGCTACGCGAAGTAACTGTTTCACCTGCTTGGGAAACGTGAGACGGACGGGAGCGCCGTTGAAATCTGCCCAACTAACAAGCTCTTGAGAGCTTAACTATTGAAATCTGAAAAAACTCCCATAAGATTCTTTTAGATCCCATAGCTAGACTTAAGAATAAAGATCTTGTTTTTAACTTAAATGGCTCTCATAACAGTCTTTTAATAAGAGTTGATCACTTTTGCTGCTTATAAGTACTTAAATCTTATAGCAAGACCAATTTTTGTACTTGTAATAGGATTATAACGGGTGATCCAACTAGAGGTACTTTTTTCATCAGCCTTTTTTGACATATCACGCGTGAGTCGTGTCAAGCTGTCATATAACTTTTGTTCAGTATTGTTTGGCATTTCATCATGGAAAGACTTACGCCCGAACAACGTTTACAAATCGTTCAACTTTAGTTCCAAGAAGATCCGACGTTTTCCAGTCAAATTTTGTTCAGCGAGGAGGCCCATTTCTGGCTCAATGGGTATGTAAACAAGCAAAATTGCCGCATTTGGGACGAAGAGCAATCAAAAGAGAAGAGCTGCCATTATATCCATGCCGGTGAGAACGGAACCGTCAATGGCGACCGTTATCGCGCCATGATAACCAACTATTTGATGCCTGAAATTGAAGCTCGTGATCTCGGCGACATTTGGTTTCAACAAGACGGCGCCACTTCCCACACATCGCACGTATGAATGGATTTATTGAGAGAGCATTTCGGTGAACAGATAATTTCACGTAATGGGTCGGTCGGTTGGCCACCAAGATCATGTGATATCACACCGTTAGACTTTTTTCTGTGGGGATATACATAATGTCTTAAGTCTGTGCGGATAAACCCGCTTCGATTTAGGCCTTTTAGCAAAACATCACGCGTGTTATTCGCCAGTTACCAGTCGAAATGCTCGAACGAGTCATCTAAAATTGGACTCAACGGATGGACCATCTGAGACGTAGCCGCGGCCAACATTTGAAAGAGATAGTCTTCAAAAAATAAATGCCAAAGAATGTTCTTTCGAAATTAACATTCCCCGTTAAATTTTAATTTTCTGTGTTTTTTTCCTTAAAAAAGTACGGAACCTCGAAATGGATCACCCTTTATATACTTACAGTCCTATAAAAATCTTGTTGTGAGAGTTTAGCTCTTGGCATTGTTTTGAAGTATCTACACTCCCATAACAAGACTTATTTAAGAGCTTTGAAGTATCTACACTCCCATAACAAGACTTATTTAAGAGCTTAAGTCACTTTACACTTATAGAAGTTCCGTCTTAAACCTCTTATAACAAGAAACTGTGAATAGTTCAAATAACAAAAGTCTTGTTGTAGGATCCTTATGAGAGCATTATTGCTTTAAGTCTTGTTATAGGATCCTTTTGAGAGCTTTATTGCTTTGAGTCTTGTTACAGAATTTGCATAACCTAAAGCATATTCCAGTTTGTAAATAATGTCATTTCATTAATCGATCTCAATCGAAGTGGACATATATGGAGAAATTCGTATATGATAGATAAACTCTTCATTTATTTGTATTTTTGTGTCAGGTTTAAATCCGAATTTTGCACAGAAATTCTGAAAATAATCTTTAATAGTTTAACAAGTTCTTGCCATTATCTTTTTCTAATTTTTTAATTCTTTAGGAATATAAAGTGATAATTCACTATCTCCATATTTTACAAGGTATTTTCTTACATTATTTTAGATAGCACAATCAATGTTTATTACTTTTTTAGGATTTTCTACCATGAACGACTGTCAAAGTGCAAGTTGGGTTTGTATAAATGGAGCAGCCTTATACCCTGCTTGATTATATTTGGTGACAACTGACAAGCTCCTCAATATAAAATTGTGTTAACACCAGTAAAGCCTAAGATGTCATTTAAAAAGTGAATAAGGATATTCTTATATCTTTATTCTTTATTCTTATTCTCAGTGCCGAACACTCGTTTAAAGAGCAGGTCATATTATTTTGGATCTAGAAATTTAGATAAAGCCATAAGAAATTAACAAGAAAAATATTAAATTATACACAATTGTGAAGAAATGTTCAAGTTTTTTAATTTTAGTTTTGAATGCGTTAAACGGCTGTCAGATAAGAATTGCAACCTCTACTTTAGACGTCCGTCGTTGTTGTTGTTTTTTTTTTACGCAATGAATGATGGATCAAGCATTCAATCTCGCATATACACTCTTTTATGATTGAAGCCTGATTGAACGAAAATCAGAACGATTTGATTTTGCTTCAAGCACACACACAATGCATACGTGAGTTATTTTCACTAATAAACTCTTAGATGCTTGACAAGCATTAGATCTTTTTTTAAAAAGCATTTGAGCTTCTATAAATAGTATTTTGCTCTCATATCGAAACTCCGACTCTTGGCTTTTACAAACTCTGCTCTCTTAATAGTCTTGTAAGAAGAGTAAAGATAACTAAGCTCTCATAAAGGTGTAAATTGAAGATATGAGCTCTTGTCAGCGGTAGCCATATTACAAAATGCAAACAGAATATTTCGATGTGTTTTTAGAGTGACCATCCATATGAAATTGCAACTTCGATGAAAAAGCTTAGCATGTTTTCTAAACTTCACTGAGTTAAAATTTTTTGCTTGGCTTGTTTATGTTTTCATTTTGTTTTGCGACTGTAATTAATATTTATTTTGTATAGAAACAAAATAATATTAAGGTGCAGTTCATATGTGGCTTAAGCCATATATTACTCAATTAATTTTGATTTAAGAAACCAATTTGTCATAGCTTTCTGTAATGAAAAGATTGTGAACATGTTTTAGTTGGCCTACCATTTATATGCCATGCGTTGGCCTTTTTACACGTATGAGTAATTTGCCTCTATTTGAAGAAATGAAATGATTGCCCATTTTTTCCTGTGAGTAAGTTATTGCCCAAATCTGCTTTATGACAGATTTGTATTGAAAGTTATTTGTCAAGATTTCTGTATGTTTTTGACAGCATTTGCAATTTTCTTGGATAAAAATTATTGACAGATAACCTGCTTAGAAAACTGCCAGTAATATTACCGGTGTGTTTGCAAATTATTGACAAGTATTTGACAAGCACGTGCCGCAACCAAAAGGAAATCATATTATTTGAGAAGGTTTGGTACATTTGCCACTATTTTCTGGCATTATTATTACAAACAGATGCCTCGCTCATACTGGACTTACACGGTTTACATTTTGTTAGAATTACTCTAATTTTTATCTGTAAAAGTATTTGTAAAATCATAATGCCAAAAATTACTAATAACAAAATACCAGTAGGTATGGAAGCACAAAAAAAGAAAATTTTTTACTACTTCGTAGCAATTTTTTGATAGAAATGGTAATTGGTAACCCTTTTTCTAAATAAAATTATAAATGATATTCTTAAAATATGCATTATTGGGAAGGCGCTTTGTCTAAATTAATAGATAAAATTTCAACCGCATGCATTTTTTGTGGCTTCCCATTTCAATTAATTAATATGTTATGTGCATCTCTCTTGACTTATGAGAATCATTTTAAAATATAATTATTTTCGCACACTATCATCATTTATTGAACAAGACATACAAACAAAAATCAAATAGAAGTCTGTTTCTTTTTTTCATCCTTTTTTTGAACAAGGCATACAAACAATTATAAGATTCTTTCCAGAGACATTTGATTCACAATCTGTCATCTCATAAGAAGAACTAAACTCTGTTAAGGAAACAATAAGTATCGCAAAGAGAGTCTAGCTCTTGCTATGAGTAGCGAAGAGCCTCCTAAAACTGGGCCATTTAAGGCTTATAAGAGTCTCATAACAATCTTGGAGAGCTCTACAAGATTACATTTAACTCCCAAAAATAAGTGTAGTAAAGCTCTTGGAGAGTCTTATGAGATTTAAAATGTTACTTGGGTGTGAGGTCGCCTACTGGAGACCAGTCGGTGAATTTTGAAGTAGGTTTTACACTAGAGGAGAATGGTAGGGATAGAAGGCCATATTAAAGAGTTGGTGTTTATGGAGTTAGGATGTTAGGGCTCTTAGACTGGGACGCCTAAAGCACAATAGTTTGTAAGGAAGGATGGGATATGTTAAAAAGTTTAGGTGTTAGATAAGGGAAAAACAAAACTGAAAGAGTTACACTAGCGGATGGAAAGGGTATAGAGGTAGAGGGTATAGTGTCACTCCCTATAAACATTAAGGGGAAAATAATCATAATTGATTGTTTAGTTATTCCGAACATTCCTCAGTTTATGATTTTTAGGACTTCTGGGCTCTTTCGGGCATAGTCTCGGATTTGAAATCAGGGGAATGGGATTTTTCCAACCTATGTGATGTAGCTTCAGTTTCGGAAGCAACACACTTAGCTAATTTGGGAGAGACACAGAACCAGGAGTTAGGGAAATTTTTGTATAGGGTATTTAGTGAGATGCCAGAGGGATTAGGGTGTACACAGTTAGTGGAACACAAAATTAAGACAGAGTCAGAACCTATTAAGCAGAGGTTTCTCCAGCCATCCGAAAATTCATCGACAAAGAGTTGGAAGAGATGTTGAAGGACGGGGTTATCGAAAAATCAGACAGCCCTTTGGCGTCCCCCATTGTGATGGTGAAGAAAAAGGATGATACCCATAGATTTTTCGTAGATTTAAGTAAACTCAATGAAGTTACAGCTAGGGATGCTTACCCCCTCCCTTATATCTCAGGCATTTTAGATAGGTTAAATAATGCGAAATTTCTGTCTTCCATGGATATAAAGCCTGCTTATTGGCAGATTCCAATGGAAAAGGAGTCCAGGAAATTCACTGCGTTTACAGTTCCCGGGCGTGGACTATTTCATTTCTTGAGAATGCCGTTCGGATTGCACAATGCACCCGCAACTTGCCAACGTTTTATAGATACAGTCCTTGGCCCTGAGTAAGAACCCTTCGTTTTTGTCTATCTCGATGATATTATCATCATTACAGACACTTTCGAGAAACATATTGAGATTCTGGGAGAAGTTTTTAGTACGCTTATTAAGGTAGGTCTGAAAGTAGGTAGGGACAAATGTCATTTTTGTAGGCCTTCGTTAAAATTGTTTAGCTATGTTGTAGACCGCAATGGTTTGCACATGGAACGTGGAAAAGTTGAGAGCATGTTAGGGATCCCACAACCGAAAAATGCTAAGGAAATTAGGAGCTTTTTAGAAACGGTTTCCTGGTATAGGAGATTCATACCGAACTTCACTAGTTTGGTAAAACCGTTAAACGAACTATTACAAAAGAGTAGGAAATTTATATGGACTGAGGAATGTGAGGATAGTTTTCTTGGGGCAAAAGAGTTTTTGGTTGCGGCTCCTATCCTGACCTGCCCGGATTTTACGAAGCCATTTGTTGTTCAAACGGATTGTTCCGACTAGGTTTATTTTCTAAATTGAAAAAAAACTAGGAAAAAACTAATATAAAGGAAACACACAACTTCACCTTTTAACTTGCAAATTGGTTGTATTTAATTCTCTTCTCGAATCTTAGTCATATGACTTTTTGTATATTAAGTACATTAATAAACATTCTATGTTTTTGTTTACGTTTACAGTTTGTGGAACGTATGTTTAGTGTTGTTTATTTCGGTTGTTAATGTTTCCATTTAGTTCTACGCATTCTCCCGCCTCCAAAATATTTGAAATCCCATTATTTACTTGTGGTGCACCCTGTCCAGAAATCTGCACTGATTTAGATTAGATTAGATAGATTTTTATTAAATTATTAATTTACACATATAATTGATAGTACAAAAATCTTTATAGCATGGCGTTACGCCGTCTGCCAGATTGACAACATAAATAATTATTTGTAAATGGCTATTTTTTTTTTATTTAACTTTTTAAACAATGTTTTTTACTATTACTTTTTATATTTTTTAAACTTGTAAAAACTTTTCTGTTTCTTTATTTCTCAAAACTCTTCATTAATCTCTATATTTCAAAGAAATTTTGCAGTACTCATAAAGTCTTGGTATATCCATCTCATCCAATTTCATTAGAACCTGGTCCTCCGATAAGAAGTCACAGCCAAAAATACAACTCCTTGTTTCTCTCAGAGTTGGGCACCTTCCGACGAAGTGAATAACGTCTTCCCGTTCCGCTAAGTTGCAAATACTACATTCCAATGGTAAATCTGTCCTGTGCGGTATAAAGTTTAAGCTTAGTAATTCGCTTCGAAGCCTGACCATTGTGCTAATCATGTCAACACTATGCGTATCTCTAAAGTAGTTTTTCTCTGCTAGATTGTGGCTAAGACGGCAATAAATTGATCTGAATAATGACCCAGTTGCTTCAGCGATAAAATCTGTTCTGCATTGCTCATCTACTCTTCTGATTATCTCGTATAGGTGCCATTTAGTGCTTTTTAAATCTTCGATGTTTATGTTCAACTTTGCGCTAGTCCGAACCACTCGCTGAACCAGTTACTTTTGTTTTGTATGGCTTTGACAACTATTTTTCTAATAAGCCGGGTTTCGGGCATTTGAAAAACTTTAAGCAAATAGTCCGCTTGTAACTTTAGCGTTTTTATGTATAGAGGCGACAATCCCGTTTCAAGCATAACTACATAGTTTGGTGTACCTACTTGGTGGTAGATGAAATATCCTCTTCACATAATACCTCAACAGTTTCTCAACAGCGTCAAATTTTTGGCCTCCCCAAGCCTGAGAACCATACAGAAGAATCGATTCCGCTACTGCTTCAAATATCTTGAATTTTCTGCTATGCGCGATATTTTTATTCATAAATATTTTTTTCCATGAGATGTTTATTGCCATTTGTGCCTTTTGCAGCTTCTCCTTGAAATTTGTCTCCATATTAAGGTTTTTTGAAAAATATACACCAAGATATTTGTATTCGTTGACACACTCTAGAGTTTCTCCATCAAAAAACCATTTTTCATTCGCCGCTCTTCGTCCACCACCTCCTTTAAAAATCATTACTTTAGACTTTTGAGTGTTGACTATTAAGTTCCATAACCGACAGTATTCACACACTCTGTTTATCATGAGCTGTAGCGTTTCCGGGGAATATGATAACATGACTATATCATCCGCGAAAAGTAAAGCCTTAATACGCGTACCAGCAAAGTCAACTCCTCCAGGTAGATAATCAATCAGGTCATCAATGAAGAGTGCGAACAAGGTTGGACTCAATGGACATCCTTGTTTAACACCCGATTTTGTTTCGAACCACTCGGAAAGTTCAGCACCGTTCCAGGCTGCCGCTTGAGTAGTTCTATACATCTCTTCTAGTACGCGACCAATCAGAGATAGTCCCAAACCATATAATTTGTAAAGCATGGCTCCTCGGTCAATGGTATCAAAAGCTGCCTTGAAATCGATAAAAAAAACGTTAAGTTTTTTCCCTTGTAGAAGAAAGCTCTCAGCTACACTCCTCAAAATAAAAATATTGTCCACTGTCGAATACCCTGCTCTAAAACCAGCTTGAAACTCTTTCAACAGGTTCCTTGACTCTATCCACGTTGTTAGTCGTTTTTGTAGAACAGATGTAAATATTTTATATGTTCCATTCAGAAATGATATTCCTTGATAGTTTACTGGATCGAATAAACAGCCTTTTTTGTGCACTGGAAATATAACCGCATTCTGGAACTCCTTTGGGAAAAGATCACCCTCTAAAACTTTATTAAAAAGTGTAACCAGCATTCTTCTGAGCTTATCAGTCCCATATTAATAAAATTCAACAGGTTTACCATTCGATCCGGCCGCCTTTCCATCTTTTAAACTTCTAAACACTAACTCTAATTCTTGATGTGTGATTGCAGAGTCAAGAATTTCGTCAGTAAATCCAAGTACTGCAAATTGCCACTTTAATGAGCTTGTTAGCGGATTAAGTAAGTCCCTGAAATGATAATGGAGTACGTTTTTGCAGAGCTTTGTGGTAGGCGTAAATTTTTTGCAGCTAAGCTTCCACGCAAGCTTCCAAAACTCCGCTGCATTTTTTAATTTTACATAGGTTTTTGTAGTTTAAGTTGGCCTCAATGTAGTTTTTCCTGAATAAGCCTTCCGAAGAGTTACGAAAAATCTTAAGCCATTTGCAAGACAACTTACGCGCCCGTTGGCATTCTTCGTCAAACCAAGGGTCTCTTCTGCGTTCACTCTCTTGATTGTTAAAATGCTGTTGTGGTATTGATGATTTTATAATCATCTCTAATGCATCAAAGTTCACATCTTGCTGCGTTTCTAGTTTTAAATCGATCGATTGTCTGTAAGCCGGAGCCCATGAATTTTTCCATTTCAATTGAGGAAGTAACTGCATGTCTGAATTTTCCTCGTTTGAGTGTACTCGATGTTGCAAAGTGAGGACAACCGGGAAATGGTCCGAGTATAGTAATTCCTTGATTTCAAAGTCCGTGACGAAAGACTCCCACTCCTCACCCAGTATTCCATAGTCAATTACTGATGACCCTTGACCACCAACAAACGTAAAGTTTCCCGCCATATCACTTAAACTGGTACCATTTTGAATGCGAAGGCCAAAAGAATCACATAACTCAATCAGTTTCCTTCCTCTTGTGTTACATGTTTTGTCATTCCACTGTCTTGCGATTCCCTTAATTGAATTATCATTCCTGTCTCTTCACCAATTCTCGCATTAAAATCTCCAATCAATAGGACCTTTGAAGTCGGTTTTAAGCTCAATATCTCGTTTAATTTTTCAAAATCACTGTCACACTTGTAACAGTTTATGTAAATGGGAAGTATCCATAGGCAATTGTTGTCGATTTTTAATTCAACGTTAGGTGTTGCGTTGTGTGCGAGAAACTCACATTTCAAAGTTTTTAGGCATTTTTTGAAATCAAAGAAACAACCTCCGCTTGCTCTTCCTCTCGTGAATGTTCTCTTCGCCGGAATCCACATAAAAGTATATTCTAACTGAAAATTTGTAAGACTTTTTACAAATGAGCTCTTATTTCGAGCTGAAATTAAGTTTAAAAACTTCGAAAAAAGCGAAAACGAAAAAGGCGAAAATAAAACAACCGTGCGGTTTCAATTTGCAAAACGAAGTGTATATTTCATTGTTATTCTTCTTCTTCTTATTATTACTTTGATGAACAAAATAACGAGTAACTAAATATGGCCGCAAGGGCGCGAAATTTAAAATATTAGACCAATTCGTCTATGAATTGTGGCTCGTCAAAACACCGGCCACGTTGAAAGGCTCCAAGGCTTCAATCGTCTTCACTTGGGAGTACGGCCAGTTTTACTATTGGACGTCAGAACGTCCCTCTGGAGGTTCTGACGTCGGCGACCCTGACCTTGCCGTCCTGCCCTTCGACGACCGCCACGACTCGTCCGGTTTTCCACTGCTGGGGAGGCGTATTGTCTTCGTGGATGAGAACCAGCTTGCCCACGGTGAGATTGGGTTGGTCCAGCACCCATTTGGATCTTGCTTGAAGGCCAAGCAGATACTCCTTGGACCACTTCTGCCAGAACTGCTGCTTGAGCAAGCATAGATGCTGCCATCTTTTCAAGCAACCCGTTTGCTGTTCCGGCACTGGTTCTGGGGGCAGCGACCGTAAACTGCTGCCGATCAATAGGTGCGCTGGAGTAAGCGCTTCGCCGTCGCTGGGATCGGCGCTTAATGGTCCGATTGGCCTTGAATTGAGGATGGCCTCGACCTCGATGAGGACTGTGAGCAGCTCTTCGGTTGTGAGCAGAGCGTTGCCCACGGTACGCTGTAACAGTGTTTTCGCCGCCTTCACCGCCGCTTCCCACAGGCCTCCGAAATGCAGTGCCCTGGGCGGTATCAAGGCGAAGCTGAAGCCTTCCTCTGCTGCGAACTGTTGAAGATGTTCTTTCCCTCGCTCGACTTCTTCCTGGACTTCCTTCAGTATCCGTTGGGCTCCCACGAAGTTCGTCCCGTTGTCGCAGTACAGCGTCCTTGGAAGTCCTCGGCGACATATGAACCTTTTAAGGGCGAGAATAAAGCAATCAGAAGACAGATTAGTAGCTAATTCTAAATGTACTGCTTTTGATGCGAAACAAACAAAAACAACTATATACGTTTTGTTCGGTGGCCGGCCACGAATTTTTAGCGTGGTATATACCGGACCACAGAAATCTACTCCACATGTTAAGAACGGTCGTTGTGCTCGCAATCGATCCGCTGGTAAATTGCCCATTATTTGGGTTAAAAGTTTTGGTTTGTACTTAAAACAATGTATGCACTGTCGTACAACCTTTTGACAAGCTTCTTTGGCATTTATTAGCCAAATCTTTTCTCGAAGCAATGCCACCATCGCTTGAGATCCAGCGTGGTAATTCTTTCGATGGAGATACGTTAAGTATGTTTTTGCAAACGGCGAATTTTTGGTCAGTAGAAGTGGGAATTTGGCATCATATTCAATCGGTGCGTTTAATAAACGACCGCCAACTCGAATTAACGAAAACGAAAAATTCTCTTCACTATAATTGTGAATGAATGGATTTAATTTTTGAATACTGGGTTGTAATGAAACTTTCTTCCTAAGTTTTTGAATTTCATCTGCAAATTCATAATTTTGGATAGTTTCGACTATTTTAAGAAACGCCAGATTTAACTCTTTTGCCGTTGGCGATTCTTCGAGAACTTCTGTTTTGTTTTTTAATCTTTTTATGAATCGCATTGCATACGCAAATGTATTTACCAAGTCGATATATGAAGATTCTTCTTCAATAACTTCTAAAAGTTTGGTTCGAGGTTTTTCTACTGCTAGTAGAGCTATGTTTGTTTTCCGTTTTTCAAGGGCTTTATCTTCTGGAGACAACTCAAAATGCGTATTGACCGGCCACGATGATGGTTCTTGCAATTCAGTTCTCTCTGAGTGTCGTGGGGTGCACATCTCATTTTGAGCTAACCTTGTTTTAATTTCAATTTTCAATTATGAATTGCACTGAGTGTTCAAAAAAAATACTAAAAAATGATAACCTACGGGTTTTGTGCTGTGATTGTAAATGGACATTTCATGGTGCTTGTGTTGGTATCCTTAAAGATGATTTTGAATACATGAAATCTATAAATAAATCATTTCGATGCAAGAAGTGCTTTGCTAATAGGCGACTGACTATACATCAGCAAGATATTCCCATGGAGAAAAATAAAAGTGACTCGTTGAGTGGTGTTTATGTGTCTCCAAATAAAGATTTAATGCAAACACATAATGAGAGTGAATCCAATAATTTCAACCCTAATCTTGTTACTGAAGAAAATAAATTTACATTGCAAATGATCTACAATAAAATTTCTAACTTAGAAGCAATTAATAAAGAGTTTCTTGCTTCCATATCAGCTCTGAATAAAGAGAATGAACTTCTTAAATCTAAAGTTCAACACTTAGAAAACAGGCTGCATTGGCAACAACAAAGCCAATTAGCTAACTGCATCGAAATCACTGGACTTACCAACGGCAATGATAATGTTAATAACCCAAAGAGTATTGCTCTTAACATTTTTCGAGATGCTTTGGGATTAGAAATAAAAGAGAGTGATTTATCGAATTGTTTTGTAAAAGAAAGAAAAGGCAAGGAAACTACCGCACGAAACAAAGAGAGCAAACCCACAATCTTCGTTCAGCTATCGGATCTCTCTCTTAAACACCGTATTATGAAGGCGAAATCGATGCACAGGCAAAAACTTAACTCGTGGAGGGCAGACAACAGCAGCAGCAATGGTAGCCAGGGTTCGAACCTCTAGATTCAATTTTCGAAGTGAAATTGTAAAAAAATTGAAGTAAATCGAAAAATTGTGAAGTAGATTTGAATCAAAAAAAAAATCATAACAGTATCAATAACAAAAATTTATTTAATGCAATGCGCGTGTAAAGTAAAGTGGTGGGCTTCTCACTGGAGCGCTGCAGTCTTTTCACGTTTTCAAGAATAATGTAAAGATTTCATATGCATTGACTATACCATAATGATAGAGATGACACATTGGGTTTGCTTTATTCATACAAGATTGAAATTAGCGGAAATTGAAAATCGAGTCAATGAAGTTATTGAAAATTGAGGCTGATTGAAGTTTGAAAGGGTAATTTTTCAGTGTGAAAAAAGTGAAGTAGATCTCAACTCTAGCGAAGTAGCGAAGTAGATTTGGATTCTTCTTAAAAGCGAAGTAAATTTGCTTCGATTGAAGTGAAGGTTTTAACCCTGATGGTAGCACTACCACTGCACTAACACCAGCTCCGACAGTAGACTAAGAAGAGCAATCTACTTTAATGATGCTCTTACAAAGTTTACTCATGCATTGTTGATGAAAGTGAAGGCGGTTAAGAAGGAAAAACAATATAAATATGTATGGATAAGAAATAATAGAATTTTTATAAGAAAGATTGAAGGTAGTACTCCCATCCAAATAAGGTCTTTTGAAGACCTTGATAACATTTTATAATATTTTTGTAATGAATTCAAACTTTGATTTAAATATTGATGATGTTACTACCTTTAATCTTATAATTTCTAATAATAATTGTGAACATATTTTTACTTCGAAAACATTCTGCTCGGACAAATTTCTTTTAATCCACCAGAATATTAGAAGCATGCGTGAGAATTTCGCTTATCTTGTTTCCCACTTAACTTCATTCGCGCGTATCCCTGACATTTTATGTGTTTCTGAGATTTGGATATATAAGTTCGAATTGAATGATTTTGATTACTCTCTACCAGGTTATAAATTTTTTGCTAAAACAAATGATGACTATTGTGCTGGAGGTGTAGGTTGCTTTGTTAGAGATACGTATGATTGTGTACCAACTGAATTAGATTTTTTGAGCGCCGACATATTGAAAATTACTTTTAAATTAGACAAAAGAGATTTTGTTATTCTTTGCGTTTACAGGTTGCATAAATTCAGTTTTTCGGTTTTTATGGATGAATTTTCAAATCTTTTGCAAAAAGAAAAATCAAAAAATTTATTGATTATGGGAGATATAAACTTCGACATTTTGGAAAATTCTGATGCTGTTTCAGTCTATTTGTCTTTACTTGCATCTCATGGTTTAGCTTCCTTTATTAATGAACCAACAAGGCCAGCTTCCGGAACATGTTTGGACCACATATATGGACGTTTTTCCAATTGCTCATTGGGCACTATTGAAAAATGCGTTTTTGATTTTGGTATAACTGACCATGCCATGACTGGTGTTTTGATGAGTTCTCCCAGTAATAATATAACCGAAACTCCTCCTTCAAGTTTTGAAATAACTAAAATTGATTACGTTACACTGAAACGAAAACTTTTTTTTGAAGATTGGCAGTCGGTTTACCTGGAAAGCAATGTCTCTAAGGCTTTTAATATCTTTTTGGATATACTAAAAAAAATTATTACCCAATGCAGTAAAGTTGTCAAGCAGAAAAGTAAAGAGATTAGACTCAAGCCATGGATAAACAGTTATATTCTAAAAAAAAAATCAATCTTAAGAACAAATTAAGAATCAAGTGTGCTAAACATCCGCTTAATCACAATTTAAATACGCGTTACAAAGATATGTGCTCTCAACTTAAAAGAGAAATTTCTTTGTGTAAAGATAGATACTATGGTAACCAATTTGTGCAGGTTAAGGGGAATATTAAAAATGAATGGAAATTAGTAAATAGTCTTCTGAATAAACATACTTGTAACAAAAAGGATATCTATCTAAATATAAATGGTGATGTAGTTTCTGATGAAAATACTGTTGCAAATGAATTCATTAATTACTTTGCAAATGTTTCTGATTCCTTGCAGTCTTCTTTCCGTTCCTCCTGTGCATCTTGTAGGTATTCAATTATTCGTGGTGATTCTTTGAATCAAAACACCTTCTTTTTTGAACCCGTAACGGCATTCGAAGTTTTGAAAAGTATTGGGTCTCTAAAAAATTAAAACACTTGTGGAGCTGATGGTGTCTCAAATAATTTACTAAAAAATTTATCTTTTTTCTTGGTTGATGTTCTGGCGCATTTATTTAACCAAAGCATCTTCTCAGGAAAATTTCCGGATGCTTTGAAGTGTGCTGATATTGTTCCTATTTTTAAAAAAGGATCAGCGAATGAAAGAAGCAATTATAGACCTATTTCTATCCTCTCGTCAATTAGTAAAATTTTTGAAAAAAGTATTAAAATAAGACAATTGTACTTTTTAAATAAAAACAACTTTTTTAGCGCTCTACAATCTGGGTTTCGGAAAGGTAAATCCACTGAAGACGCTCTCCTGAAATTTTGCTCCGACATTTTTAATAATCTTGACAACAAAAAGTGTACAGCTGGTCTCTTTGTCGATATCACTAAGGCATTTGATATGGTTAACCACGAAATCCTGTTATCTAAACTGGAAAATGCTGGTATAAGGAGTTTTATGAGTAACTGGTTCAGATCCTACCTTGAAAATAGATCATTGCGTGTAAAAATTAATAATATTAGAAGTGACTTCAAATTTCTGAATATAGGAGTACCTCAAGGCTCAGTACTTGGTCCTATACTTTTCTTATTGTATATTAACTCTTTGTTTAAATTACCATTTAAGTCTAAAATTACTGCCTTTGCAGATGATGTTGGTTGTGCGTTTGGTGCTGATAGTCCCCTTGATCTAGTGGCTGATATTAATTGGGATTTGAATCTCTTTAGGTCGTGGTTCGCAGAACATAAGTTAGTCATTAGTTCTAAGACCAAAATTATGTTCTTTAGTCTTTCTTCTCCGAACGTTTTTGAACCAGATATCTTTTTCCATGAACCAATGTGCAAGAAATATAAACTTTTAAGTTGCTTTTGTGCTTCTGAGTCGAGTGCGATCACTTACCTTGACCACCAAATCTGTAGTGAGTCTTGTTTCCAAATTGAAAAAGGGGATGTTTTTCAGTATCTGGGACTCTTAATCGACTCAAAGATGACTTTTAGCAATCAAACCGAGAGTCTAAAAAAATATTTTCGTTCTACACTGCGGCACTTCTTCTATCTCCAAAAAGTATGCTCCAATGATCTTCTTAAAAAAATTTATTATGGAATTTTCCATTCCAAATTGCAATATGGAATAGCTTGTTGGGGTGGAACGCACTTTAACAAAGTGAAACCTATTTTAACTTTACAAAAATATATAATTAGGATAATTAGTAGGAAGGGAAGACTACATCATAGTTTTCCATTATTTGTAAGATTGAAAATTCTACCAGTTCGACATTTATATTGTTTCAAGGTCCTTAAAACTTTCTTTTTGCGCTCAGGAAATCTGAATTTCAGAATCCTAGATAATCATAATCTACGAAACAACTTGCAATATCTTGTACCTGTACCCAGCTTTCGGACGACTACTTTTCGTAATTTTTACACAGTAATGTCTTGTAGATTATTTAATAAACTTCCTACTGCGTTAAGGTCACTTATATTACCAAATCTTTTTCAGATACATTTAAAATCTTGGTTGTTTGATTTTGATTGTGGTGTTTTGGAAATAGTTGTGTTTTCTTGAGCTATTTTACTTCCTTAATGTTCTGGTGAGTTATTAGAATATCTGATCAATCTCATTTTAAACTGAATTAATTTTTCTTGCACTTGGCTAACAAAACAAAAAGTAACTCTTTTTTGATTCTTTTTTGATTTTATAAAGCAATATTCAAATTTCACTGAATTAAATTTCTTCTGGCACTTGGCTAATAAAACTCATTGTAATTCTTTTGATTCTTTTCTAATTGTAAATATCAATATCAATAATTGAATTTTTAAAATAAGGGTCACCCCACCCAATTTATATTTTGTCTCCTTAATACTGAAGTGACATTTCAAACTGTTTAAATTTTAACATCTAATGTCACTACCTTATTTCTTAAATAATATATTTTTATGTTTTGAAATAAATGTATCTAGAACATTATACTTATTATAAATTATATTATTATAAGAAATAAATGAAAAATGAAATGAAAAAATGAAATGAAAATGAATAAGAACTTTGGACCGTTGAACCAAATGGACGCATTGAGTTCATCCACATTACAGCCTCTTGACACAATGTCTGCTGGATTTTGTT
Organism: Melanostoma mellinum; assembly: GCA_914767635.1. NCBI lineage: Eukaryota > Metazoa > Arthropoda > Insecta > Diptera > Syrphidae > Melanostoma > Melanostoma mellinum. The sequence continues at coordinate 128,170,254 of OU612059.1, forward strand.
TTGTCGGTACATGTTTCCATGATACTTTTTGGGTCAACTCTTGGATGTCGGACACTCGATTTGCAACGAAGGTTGCAAGGGCAGTTGGATGTGTTTTTATCCAATGCAGTGTTATTTCGGAATCCGTCCAGAAATTAACTTCTTCAACGTCAAGATTCAACATCGCCTTTACTCTTGTCCATAATTTAGCAAGAGTATGCGCTGCGCAAAGTTCTAATCGCGGGAGCGATTTTGTTTTCAAAGGGGCCACCTTAGACTTTGCTGTTAGGAGATCGACTTGATACCGTCTGAGCTTTGGCTGCGAATGTAAATGCAACAACCGTAAGCTCTTATCGAAGCATCGGCAAACCCATGAACTTGTATTTTTGCGTTCGAATGAGTTTCGACAAACCTTGGAATTTTTATCTCGCCAAGTTGAGATAAATTGGTTTTGAAATTTTGCCAACTTGTATCAAGGCGCAATGGAATCGACTCATCTCAATCAATTTTTGCAATCCAAAGCTCTTGCAGTAAGATTTTTGCTTTGGTGACTATGGGGCATAACAAACCAAGAGGATCGAAAAGACGAGCGGAAACTGATAGTATGTTTCGCTTGGTAGCTCGTAGATCATGAAAATTATTTTCCAAATTGAAGCTGAAAGTATCTTCTTTTGGATGCCAACAAGTTCCTAGAGTTTTGGTAGAGTCTGAATCATTAAATTTGATTGATTTTTCAGTACTCGTAGTGTTATAAAACTCTTGATGGTTTGAGAACCATTTAGCCAACTGAAACCCGCCTTTTTTAAGGACTTCTTGAATTTAAAACTTTATTATTTTTAGAGTTTCAAGATCATTGGCACCGGTTAAGAGATCATCTACATAAAAATCTCTTCGAATTATATTTGAACCAGTAGGGTATATTTTCTCATTAGCATCGCCCAACATCTTTAAACACCGTATTGCTAAAAATGGCGCTGGAGACGTGCCATATGTTACAGTGTTTAGTCGAAAATGTTGTAGTGGTTGGGACGGATGCTGCCTCCAAACTATGAGCTGATAAATCGAGTGCTCTTCAGCAATGCAAACTTGCCGGTACATTTTCGTAATATCAGCCGTAATGGCGTATTTGTGTATTCGAAAACGGAGCAACGTCGAAAATAGCTCCTCTTGAATGGTTGGCCCAACCATTAAGATGTCATTCAAAGATAATTGAGATGAAGTTCGACTTGAAGCGTCGAAAACAACTCGCAGCTTAGTACTTGTGCTTTGCGGGCGCAAAACACACTGATGTGGAATGAAATAGTGCGGGCTTTTCGGGATTTCATTATTTGTCGGCGACATATGTCCTAACAAAAGATACTCTTTCATGAAATCCATATACATAGCATTTAACTCGCTATCTTTGGATAGTTTTCGCTCCAGTGCGAGAAACCTTCGTTTGGCAGTTTCAAACGATGATCCAAGCGAGTTTGGAGACGATTTAAACGGTAGTTTAACCTCGAAACGACTGGAAGGCAAAAGTTTTGTATTATCAACAAAGTGTTTTTCGCACAACTGTTGTTCTGGGGTTAGAAACTTTTTCGTTTCTCCAGGAAATTCTTCCAGTAACCAAAATTTTTGCACAATTTTGTCTAAGTCTGGTAACTCTTCAGACTGACATACCAAATTACATTGTTTGGTATTTGAATTTGTACCTTTGGGATATTTTCCGGATATAATCCAACCCAAAAGTGTTTTTTGAATGGTGGGATATTCAGGGCCTTGTTTAATTTGACCGACCGACAATAATTCGAAAAATGTTTCCGCTCCTATTAGTAAGTCAATTTTTTGAGGCTTATTGAAGTAAGGATCAGCTAATTGAATGTTGAAAGGTATATTCCAATTAGTAATATTTATTGCTTGATCCGGCTGATATGACGATATTGAGTTCATTACCCAATAGTCAGCAGAAAACGAATGATCATTAAATCGTGACTTTACTTCTGCATGAACCTTTTTGTTAACTATAGTATTTGCTTTACCGATGCCGAGAAGATTTAAAGTTTTTTGTTCCTTTCGCAACTTCAATTTTTGTGCAAGCTCTTCAGTTACAAAATTGATTTGCGGGCCTGAATCAAGTAACGCTCGAGCTAGCGTATATTCACCACTACTGCCTTTAATTTGAACAATAGCAGTAGCGAGAATAACTTGATCTTTTGAAACTGAGGCATGCATAGCTTGAAAGCTCGAAGCTCCTTGTGACGGTGTGCTATTGAACGTAGTTTGATATTGGTGCAATAATGTTTGATGCGATTTATTGCAAACACTGCACCGAGTTAATTTGCATTTTGAAACTGTGTGTCCTTTTCGAAGGCAGTTAATGCAAACAGGCACACTTTTCGCAAACTCAAATCGTTGCATCACAGGTATTGAAGCGAAGGTTTGGCATGTCGTTATAAAATGATCACTTGAATTACAGTATAAGCATTTCGATTTATTTGCTTGTTGGTTTATACAAGCAAACGAAGCTCTTTGGTTTCTGTTATGGTTCATCTCATGTTTTGGTTTTGATGACCTATCAGAAATTTTATTCTTTGAAGACGATGCTTCTTCAGCAGAAAGATGCTGGTATCGCTTATTCAACGCGGCTTCACAGTCACTCCATAAAGGAAGTGTACTGAAATCTAGTTGCTCTTCCCACTTTGATCTTGTCATCGAATCAACCTTTGACATTACTAAATGAATTATGATCGCGTTTGTGATATTCTTTTCATCACCAAGTGAAAGAAGCGAATCATAAATTGCGGAAACAGTGTCTATCATGCTGCGCAATGCAGAAGCTGATGGCTTTTGAATTTCTTTTAGTTCGAAAAGAGTAGACACATTGTCGAAAAATATGAGGCAATTATTGTCATAAACCTTTTTTAAACTTGCTAAAGCTTTTGGATAATTTTGTTCCGTTATTTGGAACGCTTTAACTGTTCCTAAAGCTTCACCCGATAAACAAGATATTAAATGATTGAACTTTTCAATATCGGGAAGCATTGGATCATTGTCTACTAGACTCTCAAAAAGGCTAATAAAATTTTTATATTCAGAATATTTCCCACTGAATTTCGGGAGAGACATTTTTGGAAGGCGCGAGTGATGTGGATTACTAAAAGAATATTCAATTCCACTTGGCTTACGACCCTTATTTACTTTAGATACAAGTAAAGCTTTTGCACTGACGCAAATGTCTTCTAACTCTCCGCGGAATACGTCGCTATGATCAGCTGATTCAATCTCAGTTTGACAAGCCATGATCTGATCGACGTATGAATTCAAAATATCTAACCGACATTCCAATTCTATTGGATTAAGTGACATCGTTTTTTCCTCTAAAGCCGTTCTAATTCGCACAATATTATTTTTAAGAACTTGACGCTGATGTCTTAATTGTTCTAAATCTGCGTTTTGTTTAGGTGAAGCCTGCCGTTTCTTGCTCGTCATTTTGATAAACTTTTTGTTAAACTTCGCTTAAAAACTTTCGAAATAAATTTCTTTCCAAGAATTAGTTTATCTGGAAATTGTTCGATTTAGCACAGTTTATGAATTAAATATTTGGAAGTCGTTGAAAAATTAATTTATTTTCATACGAGAATTCCACGAAAACGAAAATAAATTTCAATAAACTGCTTCAGAACTGTTGAAAGTTAAGCGAAATAAGTTTAACGTAAACAAAAAAAAATTTATTAATCAAAATTTGATCGCTGAACACACTCTTCGCACGAAAAATTTCAAATCAATTTTTGATCACTGAATACGATCACTCTTGACAGCTGGAAACTCAGCGAAAATTCAGCGAGGGAGTGAACTGTCAAAAAAATTAAATTTGAAATGTCAAAAAAATTTAAACAAATTTCAATTTGTGTATTGATCGGATTTTTTTTACGATTTAATTAATTAATTTCGGATTTGATATCAAAATAATTGAAATTATTGTTTCAAAACGAATCGCCAAATTAGCTTGAGTGTGTGTATGCGAATGCGAAATGTGACGATGACGGCGGCGGCGCGGTGACAAAGAACGCAGTAGTTTAACACTACTTTTAGTATTATGTATTTGAACAATTTAATTTAAGCTTTGTATGTATGTCGAATTAAACAATTGAAATATATTTTATTGTGAATTTTTAAATCATCAATTAAATATCAACCACGCACTTGTTTATTTGTTTCACCATCAATATATATAATGTAAATGCAAAGGACAAAAACTGAACGTCAAAAGCCGCAATAAATAGGCAATTATTTTGGACACTTTCAGTTTTTGTGAATACCTGTATTTTTTTTGTTTTGTTTTCTTAAAACTTTCCTGTCCTGCGACACTTCTCGCAAAAGGTCTGAATTTGATGTGTTGGGGTAGGTTAGGTAGGTGCTCCTTTGGCAATCTGGCTGATGGTGGTTGCTGATAGATGTTGCTGGTGCAACGAGGATAAGCACAGTTGATTCCACTGAATATAATTTACGCGGCGTAAAATTCAATTGATTGTTTATTAATTTTTATTTTTAATCGATAAACACGAATTACTTCGCGGCGCGTGTATATATGTGTGTGTCTGTATGTACGTTAAACACTTTTACTAACTATTAGTTTTAGTTATGAGTTATGACTTTTAATTTTATTTGTTACTGCTCGGACGCCATGAAAATTTGTAAGACTTTTTACAAATGAGCTCTTATTTCGAGCTGAAATTAAGTTTAAAAACTTCGAAAAAAGCGAAAACGAAAAAGGCGAAAATAAAACAACCGTGCGGTTTCAATTTGCAAAACGAAGTGTATATTTCATTGTTATTCTTCTTCTTCTTATTATTACTTTGATGAACAAAATAACGAGTAACTAAATATGGCCGCAAGGGCGCGAAATTTAAAATATTAGACCAATTCGTCTATGAATTGTGGCTCGTCAAAACACTAACATCTTATTTTGGATATTTTCAAAGTTATTTTCGGTTACAAAAGTCTCATATAGAAATATTAGATCGAAGTCATTAACAAATTTGTAAAATTCACTAAAGAGTGATTTATTTACAAGCCCTGATACATTATAAGAGACGAGCTGTACAGAGCCATGTCTAGTTTCGGCATCCCTGCAAAACTCGTACGACTATGCAGGATGACTTTGGAGAATTCACGCTGCTCCGTCAAGGTCGGTAAAGAACTCACCGAGACCTTTAATGTCGAAAAAGGTTTTAGGCAAGGCGATAAACTGTCATGCGATTTCTTCAACATCATACTTGAACAGATTGTAAGAAACTCAAACGTCAACACCAGAGGAACAATCTTTCAAAAGTCTGTGCAATTACTCGCATATGCAGACGATATTGACCAAATGGGAAGAAAAAAGCGTGATGTCATAGGTGCTTTTGCAAGTATTGAAACAGAAGCGGCAAAAATGGGTTTGATGGTTAATGAGGGCAAAACAAAGTATATGCTGTCATCAAATAAGGACACAGAACATCGACGAATTGGACAAAACGTCACAATAGACAGACATAACTTCGAGGTAGTACAGGACTTCGTCTACCTAGGATCCGCTGTAGACACGGACAACAACATCAGTGCGGAGATCAAACGGAGAATAACTCTTGCCAACCGTTGCTTCCTTGGGTTAAGAAGGCAATTGAGAAACAAAACCCTCTCCAGAAAAACCAAGGTAACCTTATATAAGACTTTAATCATCCCAGTCCTGCTTTACGGCGCGGAAGCATGGACCTTTTCGAAAGCGGATGAGGAAACCCTTGCTCGTTTCGAAAGAAAAATTCTCCGAATGATCTTTGGTCCCGTATGCGAAGGCAATGTGTGGAGAAGAAGATACAACAACGAGCTGCATGAGCTGTACCGCGACATGGGCATAGCCAGAAGAGTACGCATCGCGAGGCTACGATGGTTGGGCCATGTTGAGCGGATGGACCCAAACGCTCCGGCTCGTCGGTTGTTCGAAAGCACATTGCAGGGAAATCGCGGAAGGGGAAGACCTCGTCTTAGGTGGCGCAATCAAGTGGATGAAGACCTCAACCGACTTGGAGTGCGAAACTGGAGAGAGCTCGCCCGAAATCGAAGTCGTTATAGAAGGATGTTGGTTGAGGCCCAGGTTCACCCCGAACTGTAATGCCCACCTAAGTAAGTAAGTAAGATACATTATAAGATAATATTTTAAATTTTGTTTGTTTATAACTAAAAATATTATTTGTACTTATACTACTATTTGATTGGCAGACGGCTATAGTACTAAAAACAAGAATTTCCACTACTTGCGACGGCACTGGGCCCTATCATTGCAGTATTGTCAAAAATAACCCTTGAGAGAGAACAGTAAACCGTCGTTACCTAGTAGTAAATTAAACAACCGATCTTTTCGGGTCTACAATCTCGTGACAACTGATTTTATTTGCGCTTAAGATTTAACAGAAAATCAAAGAAGAAAAGAAAGAGTGAAATATATATACTATACATATGTATGTAGGTTATATATGAACGAATCAAATGTGTGTACATACGGAATACGTTATAATTTTTTAAATAGGGTAAATCATACTTCATTTAATTTTCAACATCCTCCGAGCGGCCCGGCTGGATCTCCAGTGGATATAAGAGTTGAACTGCACGTCGAAATCTCTTGCCGTCAGCGAACCGAACTTCACAAGCTCTGATCTTATTGTCTCTTCCGGGGTAGCAGGTCTCGACTACAGCTAGCTTCCAGTGGATACGAGGGGAGCTGGCATCATATACCAGCACAACATCACCCAGTCGGATCTCGTTTGCAAATGTTTGTGTTGAATGATGGGCGGAACGTAAGAGTTTAAGATATTCAGCTTTCCATCGCTTCCATAGAAAAGATGTAAGCTGGAACTTTGATTTCAGTTTGCTTCAAAGATCTGAAGCAAGGGCTCTCCCTTTGCTCTCGTTATCAATTACCTTGGAGCAAGTGATAAGAAAACTTCCTGGCGTCAAGGGAGCCAGATCCATTGGATCATTGCTTATGTAAGTCAGAGGTCTCATATTTACGATCCGCTCAGCTTCGGTTAGAAGCGTATAAAGCTCTTCATTGTTGATTTTTGCCTTCCAAACCGTGGCTTTGAGAACGTCCTTCAAACTTTTTACCATCCTTTCCCAAAATCCACCCCACCAAGGGGCTCTTTCAACGCTAAACTTCCGATTTATTCCACGATTGCTCAGGAAGCCGAAGAATATTTCGCTGTTGAGAATGTCGGCCAGCAGCTTTAAATCGGTTGAAGCCTTTTTAAAGGTTTTCGCGTTATCTGAGTATATGGTTGTGGGTGTACCTCTTCTTGACATAAAACGCCGTATGGCTAGAAGGCAGCACTCCGTTGATAAGTTAAGCACTAGCTCTAGATGCACTGCACGGACTGCTGCACACGTAAAAAACATAATATATACCTTGCTTTGAATGTCATTGCAATGTGTATAGAGAGGTCCAGCGAAATCCACTCCCACGGTTTCAAAGGGCTTTGAAGCCTTAAGTCGATCTCTTGGTAAAGGAGCAAAAGGTTGGGATGCGGCCTTTCCCCTGAGCCTCCGACAAAGATGACATGATTCGATGACTTTCTTGATCAATTGCCTTCCACCTGGCAACCAAAATTTCTCTAGCAGCCGCGCAAATACGGTGTTGACTCTGCCGTGCAAAGCACATTCGTGAAAATAGGCTGCTATCAGTTTGCTCAAATGACCGTGTTTAGGTAGAATGACTGGGCTTATAACATCTAGCGGCTCGTCTAGCTGGGTAAGCCGACTTCCCACACGAAGCAATCCTTGACCATCAACAAATGAATTTAGCGTCAGAAGGGTAGACGATCGCGAAATAGCTTCCCCCTTCTATAAAGAAACGATTTCATTAGAAAACAATGTAAATTGCAAATATCTTATATTTCTGCTTTCTTCATTTCAGCTGCTTGTAAGAACCTTGAAGTATGAATTGGTCTTCCTCTTTTGGCAGCCCAAAAAGGGTACCACTTTTTAAGCAGCACGTTGACACCTCGAGCAACGTACGCGGTGATTCTCAACAATCTCTTCCAGTTACTTATTGTTTCGAAACGCAACAGTGGTTCTGCATAGGTTTTAATTTCGGCAGCATTTTCCTTTTGAAACACAGGCAGCAACATTACAGCAGCATCATTAGCGGACAAAACACTAACAGCAGGCCAGTAGCTCTGATCTTCCTTCAACCAAGATGGACCCTCCCTCCACAGTGATGATGAAGAAAACTTGTCTACTGATATCCCTCTTGTGAGCAAACCTGCACGGTTTTCTTTTCCGGAACAATGACGCCAGTCGTTCGGATTTGTAAGCTGTTGTATTTCCTTAACGCGATTGAATAAGTAGGGCTTCCACTTGCGAGCCTCACCTAGTATCCAATGTAGAGTGATTTGCGAGTCAGTCTGTAGCGTGCCCACCCTCCTTAACAAATAACAAGAAAAAGAAAAAAACTCATAATCAAAATTTAGGTCAGATGAATAAAAGTAGCTCATTTTCAAAATAACCGAAGAAAGCGGAAGTATGCACACTTCGAATTTGCGCACAGAATTATTAAATTCATGTAAGTCGAACTTCGAATAATTTCCAGCTTCGAAGAAGCGAAGTAGGAAGTTCGATCAGAACCATCTTCTCATTCTTTCTGAAATCAACTTTCATCAGAGGTGGATGCATACGCACATTTTTCTCTAAAGTAAGTGAAAAAGTAAAAATCTAAGTTTCAGTGTAGCAGGGCAAGAACTTTCTCTTTTTTTTTTAAGCTCTTATAAAGTAGTGCAAATTGTTCGATGAAACAAGTATTTAGCCTTACATTAAGTACTAAGACTGCAGAGTAATCGGAAAAAGAATTACTGCGACATTTTTTTGAAGAACGTGACAAAAACCCGAGAAAAGGTAATATTTCTACTACACTAATTATAAAAAAAAACAAAACCTATAATTGCTTATACAATTTCTGGGTATAGCGAGCTGTTGTTTAAGTGGATGGCCAAAAATTCTAGTGTCGAAATAAACCTCTGGTTTAAAACTAGAGTCCTAGAGGCATCCACTACGACACTCTTCTGGCGAGCTCCGAGCCCACGCGGTTCCAGTAACCTTGAGCGATAAGTCTCAGACCATCGAACAGCGAGAGAAAACGCGATAAACAACTCCAATACCATCAAAAATTATTCACAGTCCTAACTTCATCGCCAGCATCCAGAAAAATATATATATATATATAATACAACTATAAAAATTGCAAATATTCCTAACTAACATAAAAGAAGTACAAAAGCAGAGTAAAAATAAGTAAAACAAACCAAGGAAGAAGAGGAAGAAGGAAGGAGAAAGGAAGAAAGAAAAAAAAAAAAAAAAAACTAATTGAAGAGTGTGATTTGAAAGCTTTAGTTTAATTTAGTTCAAAAAGAAATTTTATTCTTAGTTTAAAGTGGCCCTAGAAAAAAAGATACAAAAAAAAGTAAGATATATATATATATTACTAAATAACCTAAATTGAAACAGAAAGTATAGAAAAACAAGGAACCAACAAAGTGGAATTTCGTGCACGAACTTCGACGCTGCGGAACCTGAAATTTCAGACACTCAAAAACAAAAACAAAAAAAAACCGTGAGTACCTAATTCTTGATCTTAATATAAATATATACATTTTTTTTGTGGTTCTAAGGCCTATTAAAATTTTGCTCTATTACTTTTAAATACAATAAGTTGAGAAATTTGAACGCTAATAAACTTAAACTTTCATGCGACATTCATTCCAAAAATCTGTTTATATTGTGAATTAAAAATAAGTTTCATGCAACATCACAATAATCATATCGAATTCAATGAATCTATATCCACATTCATGAAAAGTCGTCTCTCAGTATTCTCAATTGAAATTGTATATGTATAAGTATATTCTACCTAAGCATGGAAATAAACATGAATTTTAATCAGAACTAAAATCTTACATAATCGTTGAGATGATGTTGTTGTGATTGACAAGAAGAGAAGATGCAGAATTGGGGCTACTCCAACAAAAAGAGAGATGAAGGGGTAGTCATGGAGAAAACGACAGGTAGTTGTTTACTATGGGAGGGTTCATCCAGAGATCTCAACAGCAGCGATTTCATGAGACAAAGTGATAACAGAGTTTCTAAAAAGAAAACAAAAAGAGGTTCATCCAATTCTATTAATTACTCTTAAAGTTTGGTTCTCTTTATATGCCTATCTATGTATTTCTTCTACACGCTATACTAATTTTTAGTTCGGGTATTTCTCTTTTTTTTCGTTATTGTTCCACCTTTTGGTATGTAAGGTGAAAGACTTTAGTTTTTTTTCTGTTTCTCTTTTAAATTTTTTTGGCACGTAAATTTTGATAGCGCAGGGTTGCCTATATGCAGCAAGATCCCACCCCACGGCGAGCTAATGCCTGAGCACTGCAAGCGTGCCAATCCGCTGCAATTCTTTGGGTCATACAAAAAAAAAAAAAAAAAAGACAATTCAAAAACCCCCCTGCATGCTATAATGGCGCCCAGCAACGTGGTACCGTGAATGTCAATTAGATGACATTCTGTAAAAAATAAAATAAAATCTTAAGTACAAAAGCATCTAAGTACATCACCACACCAAGCAATCTTGCAGTTGCTTGTGTTTTTTTTTCTCCAGATGTTACTGCACGTATGTCTGTTTTGCTTTTGCAAATAATTAAAAACATTTTTTGTTGATAGACCAGTTCTATGACAAGTCACAGCTGTGCTTTAGAACAGTAGAATCAGTTTGAGTCGTCAAGGATATCAAAGCTTGATAGTCCAAAGGAAGCTACCAGAAGTCAGCTGATCGAGTTGGTTGCATATCGAGAGTCTTATAAGTTTCTGAGTCGTTATAGTTTAAAATCATAACAGTCCAGAACAAATCAAATTATCATACCATTTTACTTTTCTATCTTTATCTTAGAATTAGGAACCTGTTATCAATCTTTTTGTCTTTTCTTTTCTTGTCCACTATCTCAGCAATATCACTCAACGATTAAAAATACATGAAAGAAAACAACCTACACAGAAAAAAAAAAAAATTAAAAATAAATTAAACTAAAAACATTCCCATACAATAAAATAAAATTCAAGAAACAAATATACATAGATCAAAATTATAAAGTAAACTATCTACATGATTCAAATAACAACGGAACAGAAACAAAACCATGAACCATAGTAACACATCTAGAGGAGCAGTGCCCAAGCGAGGCATGGCCACACGCTCACAAGGTCTAGGTTATACGGCTACTCCAAATAATTCGTTTCGAATGAATTCTCAGCCTGTTCAGCGTACTCCAGTGCAAAACGCTAATCTCAATTATTTCCATACCAACAATGCTAAGAACAATTCCCGTGCATCAGGCATATCAAATGAGAATATGCCAATCGTGACATCAGTTACACAGAGTGAAATTAACTCAAGTTCAGTGCGTACCAATGTCCAAAATGATATCAATAATTCTCTCTTTGAGAATCTAGCACAAGCTAATATAAATGTTACAACTTTTCCAATATGTCAAACTAACACGACATCTACCTTTTCCCAAGCTTATCCCCTCAATCCAATTATGACATCAGCAATACACCAAAATCATGCTGCACAACAAAGAACAGCGAGTTATTTCTTGCCGCAACATAATTTGGCTTTCGAAAATAATTTCAATGGTGCTAGCAACTTTCCCACAGCTGATCGTGACATAAACAATGTACGTCATCAATTTATTTCAACCAGTGCAACGCAAATGACAACGCTCGAAGCGCATATAAAGAAAATAATAAGTGAGGAACTAGGAAAAGTTATTCCTAATATTGTAAAAGAAAGTATCGAAAATGAAATACGACCAATAAGAAAAGATCCGATTCCTAATAGGCAACATAATTTGAATGCAAACTTCATAGGTGATGATTATTCGCAAGATGATTCTAACTTAAGCTTTGCTTCAAATAGATTCGTACACAATGATAGGTATGGTCATCCAATGACATTTGATAATCGAATTCCCCGATTAGATCGGTGGGGAATGAAATTTGACGGTTCGTCGAAGGGGATGTCTGTAGAGGATTTCGTTTTCAGAGTAGAGATGCTCAAACTAAATTACAATATGACCTGGGTAGAAGTTTTGAAGAACTTTCATCTCTTGTTAGCAGGAGCTGCTCAAGAGTGGTTTTGGATGTATCTTCGTAGCAGTCCTCGAGGTGATTGGCCAGGACTTAAAAGAGCTTTGATTAAGCAATATAGAAATCATGAAAATGATTTTGAAATATTTAAGCAAATGATGGATAGAAGGCAGTCATCTCAGGAGAGCTTCGAAGATTTTTATAACGCAATCATGCATCTTAAAACCCAATTAAGGGAACCAATGAGAGATTCAGATCTTATCCAGATTCTAAGGACAAACGTTAATTCTAGGTTAATGAACTTTGTGTACCCAATGAAAATTTACACACTAGAACATTTCAAAGATGAATGTAAGAAAGCAGAAAGGATGTTACAAACTAGGTTTTCTCAAAATAAAAATTTTACTTACGCTCAGTTAATGAGTTGGAACAAAAATCGGAAAATGATTCAATAGATGAGAACTTAGACATTGCTGCATTTTCTGGTGAAAACAAAATGTTATTGAAGCCTAACTCGAATGTGATCTCGACAAGCAGATCTCCTATTTGTTTTAACTGTAAAAAGCAAGGCCATTTGTTCATAGACTGTAAATCGAAAATAGACCGTCTATTTTGTTATCGATGCGGATCGGACGGATTTACAGTCTTGAATTGTACTCGATGCAAGCCACAGACGGAAAACTTGAATTCGAACGGGAAGAAAACCGGGGATTCTCGTTCGACTCAGACTCTCCCCGAGTAGATAGAATAGATGCTTGCACAAACACAGATAGTTATGATTTCAAAACTGAATTTTCCAGAAATTTCAATAAACCCAACCCGGACACAATCCAAAATAAAATTAGCAAATTTCGAAGCTTACCTTACGAAGAACGCGTAAAACGTTACAATGAATTACGCTCAAAGATTTTCGCTTTCGACGAGCTGGCAAAAATGGATAACACCAACAAATTTATCAAATCGAGACTTCAGTATAAGAAACGTAAAATTTTTAATGAAATAATTTCCAGCTCTGTTTTAAGCGCAGATTCTGATATTAAATGTGATCCTAGACCATACGCCCCGGTGACGATTAAAGGCAAACAGTTTAACGGTCTGCTGGATAGCGGTGCCAGCGTTTCGTGTTTAGGCAAAGATTGTATGAAAGTGATTAAAGAACTCAAAATTCCAATTACCGATTTTTCATCTTTCATAAGAACTGCTGATGGTAAACAACAACCCATCTTAGGTAGAGTGCGAATTGAGGTAGAGTTCGAAGGTCGTCAAAAACATGTTGACTTTTATTTGATTCCCTCCCTTTCTCAGACTCTGTATTTAGCGATAGATTTCTGGCAAAAGTTTCAGATCGCGCCGAATATCATAAGCGAAATTGCCGAAGATCTGGACTCAGAGACAGAAGAAAAGGAGGACAGAAAGATGATAAAATTAGATGAAGCTCAAGCAAAGCGTTTAACAGAAGCCATAGAAAAATTCCCGTCTTATGCAAAGTTAGGTTTAGGAAAAACATCCGTGGACGTGCATGTCATTGATACCGGCGATGCCACGCCTGTTAAACAGCGGTATTATCCCGTGTCGCCTGCTATCCAGGAAATAATAAACGGTGAAGTAGACCGCATGCTATCTTTAGGAGTGATAGAAGAGGCCTCAAGCTCGTGGAGCTCACCACTCGTCCTTGTTAGGAAACCTGGCAAGAATAGAGTGTGTCTTGACTTGAGAAAAGTGAATTCACTTACCAAAGGCAGTGCGTACCCACTTCACAATGTGGATGCTATAATGAGTAGACTTCCCGACGCTCATTACATTAGCAGTATAGACCTTAAAGACGCCTTCTGGCAAATTCCCTTGGATGAAAAATCCAGAGACAAAACAGCCTTTTATGTTCCAGGACGATCGCTCTATCAATTTAAAGTCATGCCATTTGGGTCGAAAAATGCGGCTCAAACGATGTGCCGAGTAATTGATAGAGTGGTTCCATGTGAGCTTCAGGAGAATGTCTTTCCTTACGTTGATGACTTATTGGTCATTGCTAAAGATTTTGATACACATATAGAGATATTAGAAAAAATTGCGGCGTGTCTACATAAGGCGAATTTGACTATAAATGTCGAAAAATCGCACTTTTGTTTTAAAGAATTGAGATTTTTAGGACATATAGTAGGAGGAGGTTTTATAAAACCAGATCCGAGCAAAATCTCAGCAGTACAAGACTTCCCAGTACCGAAAACCCAAAAGCAAGTTAGGAGTTTTCTTGGAATGTGCGGTTGGTATCGCAAATTCGTTAAAAACTATGCTGAAATAGCCACTCCATTAACGGACACCCTCAAAAAGAGTAAAACCTTTGAGATGACGCCTGAAGCTCTAATGTCGTTTGAAGCATTGAAAGAAGCTCTTGTTACTGTTCCGGTTTTAACAAAGCCAGATTATACCAAGCCGTACACAATCCAGACCGATGCATCAAGTGTAGGGATAGGAGCTGTTCTCTTCCAGCTTGATGAAGAAAAAAATGAGAAGCCCATTGCTTTCTTCTCCCAAAAGTTGAGTCCATCACAGCGCAAATATAGCGTTACGGAGCAAGAATGCTTTGCGGTTGTCCAAGCTCTAAAAAAATTCCGCCCTTATGTGGAAGGAATGCCATTTTCAATAATAACAGACCATGCGAGTCTCAAATGGCTGATGAGCTCAAAAGATTTGAGTGGAAGGTTGGCTCGATGGTCATTAAAATTACAAGCTTTTGATTTTGACATCTCTCACAGGAAAGGTGCTCAGAATATTGTTCCTGACGTTTTGTCTAGGGCGTATGTTGATGAATTGGGAACTGAAGCAAAAATTAATGCAATCATTGATCTGAACGATCCTGAATTTCAATCTGACTCTTATCTAGAGTTTAATTCCATCATTTTAAAAAGCCCTGACAAATACCCAGATCTGAAAACGGAAAATGGGTATATTTATAAAAAAATTTCGGAAACTTGTGAGAATAGTGCTGATTGGGAGTTGTGTGAATGGAGATTATGGGTACCTGACGGTCTAACAAACTCAATAATAGAAAAACTTCACAATCCTCCAAATTGTTCGCATGGCGGTATGAACAAAACGCTTGAAAAGATTAAGGAATGGTTCTTTTGGCCAAGTATGACAGTTCAAGTAAGAGATTTCATAAGGAATTGTGAGGTGTGCAAAGAAAACAAGTCAACGAACCAAACACTTAGACCTCCAATGGGATCGCAGCATGAAATCGACAGACCATTTCAAAAACTATATGTCGATTTCATGGGACCATATCCCCGAACAAAAAAGGGCAATTCATTTATATTTGTGGTGCTAGACGCTTTTTCCAAGTTTGTCTTACTAAAACCCTTAAGAAGAGCAAATTCCAGTTCTGTAGTAGAATTCCTTGAGCAAAGTATTTTCAATGTATACGGTGTACCAGAATTTATACATAGCGACAACGGTCAACAATTTGTGTCAAAAGAATTTCAACTATTTTTGTCCAAATTTGGTGTCAACCATATTCGGAATGCTGTTTACTCTCCCCAGGCGAATGCTTCCGAAAGAGTGAATCAATCGATTCTTTCTGGAATTAGGAGTTATCTCGGAAGTAATCAAAAGGAGTGGGATAAACATATTTCTGAAATACAACAAGCTTTATGTACTTCAGTACACCAATCAACTGGTGCCTCGCCTTATTATTGCTTGTATGGACAGCATATGATTTCACATGGAGGAATGTACAAACTTTTGCGAAATTTTAAGTCTCTTGGCGAAGGAGAGAAGCAATTTGTTACTCAGAAAGAAAAACTTGATTTAATACGAGCCGATATAAAAACCAACATCAAACATCAAAATTGAAATTATTTATCGTAGACAATTCATACTAAGCAATGCGTCTAAAAACCTTAACTCAAAGTTATGTAAGAAATTTGTCAAATGTCGTGTCATAAAATCAGTAGGAATCCATGTACGAAATCGAGGATATGGATGGGATGAACAAACGAACATATCACGCCAAGGATTTGCAGAAATAAAAAAAAAAAAAAAAAAAAAAAAAAAAAAAAAAAAAAAAAAAAAAAAAAAAAGGTTTCAATTGTATCTTTTGTCATGAAATCAGGGTCATGGGTCGACTGTTGGTGTGGACCTCGTTTTCAGACCTTTCCAATTCAAAAGTTGTTTTTTTTGGAAATTCCTGAATGTGTAGCGTGCCCACCCTCCTTAACAAATAACAAGAAAAAGAAAAAAACTCATAATCAAAATTTAGGTCAGATGAATAAAAGTAGCTCATTTTCAAAATAACCGAAGAAAGCGGAAGTATGCACACTTCGAATTTGCGCACAGAATTATTAAATTCATGTAAGTCGAACTTCGAATAATTTCCAGCTTCGAAGAAGCGAAGTAGGAAGTTCGATCAGAACCATCTTCTCATTCTTTCTGAAATCAACTTTCATCAGAGGTGGATGCATACGCACATTTTTCTCTAAAGTAAGTGAAAAAGTAAAAATCTAAGTTTCAGTGTAGCAGGGCAAGAACTTTCTCTTTTTTTTTTTAAGCTCTTATAAAGTAGTGCAAATTGTTCGATGAAACAAGTATTTAGCCTTACATTAAGTACTAAGACTGCAGAGTAATCGGAAAAAGAATTACTGCGACATTTTTTTGAAGAACGTGACAAAAACCCGAGAAAAGGTAATATTTCTACTACACTAATTATAAAAAAAAACAAAACCTATAATTGCTTATACAATTTCTGGGTATAGCGAGCTGTTGTTTAAGTGGATGGCCAAAAATTCTAGTGTCGAAATAAACCTCTGGTTTAAAACTAGAGTCCTAGAGGCATCCACTACGACACTCTTCTGGCGAGCTCCGAGCCCACGCAGTTCCAGTAACCTTGAGCGATAAGTCTCAGACCATCGAACAGCGAGAGAAAACGCGATAAACAACTCCAATACCATCAAAAATTATTCACAGTCCTAACTTCATCGCCAGCATCCAGAAAAATATATATATATATATATAATACAACTATAAAAATTGCAAATATTCCTAACTAACATAAAAGAAGTACAAAAGCAGAGTAAAAATAAGTAAAACAAACCAAGGAAGAAGAGGAAGAAGGAAGGAGAAAGGAAGAAAAAAAAAAAAAAAAAAAAACTAATTGAAGAGTGTGATTTGAAAGCTTTAGTTTAATTAAGTTCAAAAAGAAATTTTATTCTTAGTTTAAAGTGGCCCTAGAAAAAAAGATACAAAAAAAAGTAAGATATATATATATATTACTAAATAACCTAAATTGAAACAGAAAGTATAGAAAAACAAGGAACCAACAAAGTGGAATTTCGTGCACGAACTTCGACGCTGCGGAACCTGAAATTTCAGACACTCAAAAACAAAAACAAAAAAAACCGTGAGTACCTAATTCTTGATCTTAATATAAATATATACATTTTTTTTGTGGTTCTAAGGCCTATTAAAATTTTGCTCTATTACTTTTAAATACAATAAGTTGAGAAATTTGAACGCTAATAAACTTAAACTTTCATGCGACATTCATTCCAAAAATCTGTTTATATTGTGAATTAAAAATAAGTTTCATGCAACATCACAATAATCATATCGAATTCAATGAATCTATATCCACATTCATGAAAAGTCGTCTCTCAGTATTCTCAATTGAAATTGTATATGTATAAGTATATTCTACCTAAGCATGGAAATAAACATGAATTTTAATCAGAACTAAAATCTTACATAATCGTTGAGATGATGTTGTTGTGATTGACAAGAAGAGAAGATGCAGAATTGGGGCTACTCCAACAAAAAGAGAGATGAAGGGGTAGTCATGGAGAAAACGACAGGTAGTTGTTTACTATGGGAGGGTTCATCCAGAGATCTCAACAGCAGCGATTTCATGAGACAAAGTGATAACAGAGTTTCTAAAAAGAAAACAAAAAGAGGTTCATCCAATTCTATTAATTACTCTTAAAGTTTGGTTCTCTTTATATGCCTATCTATGTATTTCTTCTACACGCTATACTAATTTTTAGTTCGGGTATTTCTCTTTTTTTTCGTTATTGTTCCACCTTTTGGTATGTAAGGTGAAAGACTTTAGTTTTTTTTCTGTTTCTCTTTTAAATTTTTTTGGCACGTTAATTTTGATAGCGCAGGGTTACCTATATGCAGCAAGATCCCACCCCACGGCGAGCTAATGCCTGAGCACTGCAAGCGTGCCAATCCGCTGCAATTCTTTGGGTCATACAAAAAAAAAAAGAAAGACAATTCAAAAACCCCCCTGCATGCTATAAGTCCACAAAGACACTCTTTGAAATGGAATATTTGATTTCTTAAAATAAGAACAAAGTCTGGCGGCAACCAACGCAGCAGTGAGTTCTAGCTTTGGTAAGGTTAAATCACCAGTTTTCTCTTCATTGAGTGGTGCAACACGGGCCTTGGCACATACAAACTGGACATTAGTTTCAAGGTTGGCATTCTGGAGTCTTAAGAATGCGACAGCCCCAAAGGCTTTCTGACTGGCATCGGAAAATATGTGCATTTCAATGGACGTCAATTCAGCTTTAATCCCAAGCCACCTAGGCATTGAAATTTCGGGAGCTAGTCTGAAGTCCTTGAAACAGGTGACGTATTTTTGGCTAGCTTCTGCATCTAAGGGCTCGTCCCAATTGACTTTATTTGTCCACAAAGCCTGAAATAAAATTTTAAGCTTGATTACAATAGGGCTTACGAATCCTAATGAATCGAACACTCTCGCTATTATCTTTAATAAATTACGCTTCGTAGGCAACACCAACGTTTCCAAAAAATCCAAACTAAAATTTGACATCAATTCATCGCTACTAACGTTCCATAACACGCCCAAAACTGGTTGAATTAATCCATCTGTCGCCTCAAGAGAATTTGGTATGTCCATTGTATATAGATTCTAAATACAATGGTATGTCTGAGTTATTGCAACGCTATTTTCTAAGATTCATATATGCTCGCTTGAACACTTCTGTCGCCTCTTTACAAAATTTCTCTGCATTGTCTATCTACGCTTGAAACAAGATCATCCATATAAAACGACTTACTCAGAATTCTACACGTGTCTGGAAACTCTTTTGCTTGGGTGCTTATGCTAAGAGCCATCGTCGCTGATAACAAAAACGGACTAGAAGACACCCCAAATGTAACGCGAGTCATTCGGTACTCTGCTTCGGATGCGAAGTTTGTAGTTGCATCGTCGTTCTGAGAATACCAGATAAAACGGTGGCTATCCCTTTCCTTCTCTGCTAGTACGATTTGAAGAAATGCTTTATCAATATCAGCCACTAATCCAATTTCACCGGTACGGAAATTCAACAGAATTTGTAGCATGTCTGGAAATAAATTTGACCCCGTCCATAAACATTCATTCAACGATAATTTACCTGGTAAATGGGACGAGGCATCGAATACAATTCGAATCTTTGTAGTTGCCTTTTCTGGGCGATATACGGCGCAGGGTGGCATGCAATACACGTTCTTTGCTGCTTGACTACTAGTAACCACTCTCTCCGCATAACCTGATGCTATAAAATGCCGCATTTCTGTGTCGTATTCTCAAAGTTTAGATGGTTCTCTTCGAAGTCTTCTGAGGAGGGTGTTCAATCTTGTCCGAGCCATTTCTTTATTATTTCCTTAAAGTTCATTTATAGTTTTCCAGGGCAGCTTTGCTTCGTACCGTGTCTCTGTTTTCCGGGTACATTTTTCTTGAAGTTTCTTAGTGAACTCATTCATTTCAACTTCATTGCTTCGTATCCCTAAACTCTCCAAGGTCCACATTGATTCGAGGGATGTCGAGCTGAAAAGAGTTGAAACGTTTTCATCAGAGACTATTTCATCTGTGTCGCAAGGACCCTGAAGCGTCCACCCAAAAGCCGTGTCTACTGCTGTCAAAAGGCTTGTTATTCGGTGATATTTCCCAGTTACTACCTGCCAATAGTTATCCGCTCCGACTAGACACTTACACCTTCTTCTTGCTCAAATCCACAAGAATTTGAATCAGCCAAGCAGAAGCCGTCTAACGAGGGACTATTACTCTCCGGAGCAACCAAGACGTCTAAGCAGATCTCTGGAACAACAACAGCAGACACTTCCACATACCTTTCGCTGAACTGACTTTTTAGAATAATTTTCACTATTTTCATACGCTGCGCACAGGAATGCTCTTTTTGGCCGAAAAGAATTATTGATAAATTGACGAAACCGTTTGTTGGCAGATTGAGTTTGCTTGCAACCGCTTCTTTAATAAACGTGCGTTGGCTGCCACCATCTATAATAATCAGTCGAACAAATAACTTGTTGGTAGCCGCGAACGCATTATTTCCGGATACCAGACATCTCGCGGTTTGCAAAAACACCAAAGACTTTTTATTACTTCTCGCAATATTTGGCACAGACAAATGTAAAACTGTATTGAGCATGGAAATAGAAGTCGAATTTTCTTTGGGTTTTGTTTGCTCTTCAGTGACAGATGGTGATTTGTTTGTAGTACACAACGAAGAAAGATGACCACGTCTGCACTTTTTGCAATACAAACCCCTCGCTTTACCTCTCGCCGTATGACCTTTCATAATGCATCGAAAACACCTGCCATCTTCTTTCAACATACGTTTTTTATCCGCTATGCTTAACGAGCTGTTGCACTCCTTTGCTACATGCTCAGCAGATTTGCAAAACAAGCATGGTATATCGGTTTGCGTCGACGCGAAAAGGCCAGCTGCTGTCGATGGAAATGAATGATGTGCGCTCACTCGTGATGTAGATTTATTAACGTCTGCTCGTTCTATAGACTCTACTTCTTGCTTAAGGAATCTCAAAATGTTTTTAACTTGTTTGTCTCCATCGAAAGAAAGAGTAGAACCGGTATCGGAAGCCGAATCATTGGCATCTTCCCTTTTTGACAAACTCTCTTTCTGTATTCGGTGGCAGTCTATTCGAAGCTCGTTTGGCATGCATTTCAAAAGAACGGTTTTAAGCATTATGTAGTAGTGAGAAAAGGGAACACCTTAAGCTGTCAGTGAACGACTGCAAGCAATTACTGTGTTGTACAGATTTCTTAGTCCCGTTGCGTCCGTTTTTACATGCACCGTTGGAAGAGACATGAGCTGTTGCATTAATTTGTCTATTAATTTTTCTGTGTCTCCATACTCCTCTTGCAAAAGGGAAATAGCTCCATCATAGCAGGTGTCAGTGGGAGTGAAACCTGATATAGTCTTCGCTGCATTTCCTGTTAGAACAGACTGCAAATTATTGAATTTTTCAGCACCGCTCAATGACTCATTTTCATGTACAGTCGTACGAAAGTTTTCCCAGAAACGAATCCACTCTTGGTGGTCACCTGAAAACTTTTCTAGCTCTAATTTGGGAAGCTTCAAGCCATGTGCTTTCGACGTTGAAGGTTGACGTGGACCACTAACATCATTTTGGTAGGGACTGATTTGAGCTTGTACTTTCGCCAAGCGAACTTGTAACCTCGCCATCATTGCTACAGCCGAGTCTTCATATTCGGCTATCTTCTCTGGTTAAGAGTCTTCTATGCTTTTAATCTGAATATCACTGTTGATAGCTCGAAGATTTTCATTCGCTGTCGTGAGACGTTGAAGGTACGATGCAAGATCTTCTTCGATGCTGTCCAATTTAGACAAGTCCTCCAAATCTCTTATTTTTGTTGTTTTTAAACATTCCTTAGCTTCGTTTACTATTTTGGTTATTTGACTGCGGTAACCGGCGCGCGCTTGCAGCTCCATTTTATCGATCTTTGAACTAATTTCTTTTTTCTTATATCGCGGGCGTAATGCAAGAGTTATCACGTAATTAAATTTAAACTAGGCAATGTTCCCGGGTTTCGGCACCATGTCAGAAATAACCCTTCAGAGAGAACAGTAAACCGTCGCGTCGTTACTTAGTAGTAAATTAAACCACCGATCTTTTCGGGTCTATAATCTCGTGACAACTAATTTTATTTGCGCTTAAAATTTAACAGAAAATCATAGAAGAAAAGAAAGTGAAATATATATACATATGTATGTAGGTTATATATGAACGAATCAAATGTGTGTACATACGGAATACGTTATGTATTTTTAAATAGGGTAAATCATACTTCATTTTATTTTCAACAAGTATCGACGACAGCAGACTGTGTTTTCTCCCTTATCAATTGCATCATCTTGGATCTGTCACTGCCATTAATCAAATGCTCTAGCAAACACATTCCGCCTTCTTCATCACACTTCAATTTGTAGTCATGATCCAGATAAAATGTTTTATTATTATTTATTTATTTATTTATTTAACCAAAATAGCTTACAAAGTAAATTCATAAGGTATTTATACGGAAGACATCAGGGCAACAAGACCATAGATATCGTTTGTAAAAAAAAAGTTTTAATGTTCAAATATCTTTAAATAAATTGTGTAAAGATGTGGCTTCTTTGATGCGCAGGAATGTTTTGGTATCAGCTGGATTGAGGATTTCGACTATTTTTTTCTTCATGTCTTCGGTGGAATTGGTATTAGTGGTTAGGCGTGAAATTGGACAAACGGCCAGGATATGCCAAACTGAGAGAACCTCTCTACAAAGAGTACACTCTACCGGAGGGTCGTTGGTGTAATAGTGTTGACTGGAAAAGTAAGTTTTTCCCACTCTTGTCCGGAATATGATGATGCATTCTTCTCTGCTTAGTGTTTTATTATATGGTATTCGGAGATGGGTTGGGTGATGAAGTCGAAGAAAGTTTTGTTCTCCAAACCATGATCTTTCTAGTTCCTCGTTTATTTTTGATATGAAGATTTTCCGTATCAGTTGAGGTATCAAAGGTAGTTCTTTTATGTAAGGGTAATTGACTGCTTCTTTCGCTGCCTTATCTGCGGCCTCATTTCCCTTAATACATACCCACATGTCCTGGTGTCCATGCTAACGTTATTCTTCCGTTGTTATGGAGGATGCCCCGGATATTGTTCAGTGTTGAGCAGTTATTTTTTGCACTTAGAATTCCAGTAAGGATGCTCAAATTGTCAGTGAAGATCAATGTTTCTACTGCAGATGTTTGCGCAATTACAAGGGCTTTAAACAACGCTGTTACTTCAGCAATATAGCTACCGGAGGCGTCTGGTATAATTCCCTGAATAGTGTTGACCTCTTCGTTATTTGCGTTCATTTCGATGACTGCATAACTTGCGTTGTTGTCCCTAAAGGATCCGTCAGTGTATAGCGCTCTAATGGGCTTAATGGTATCTAGTAGTTCGCGGTGAAGCATTATGTAAGTTTGATTTGAGGTGCTCTGTTTTTTTTTGCAAAGAGAGACTGGTGTCGATGGGCAGTAGGTGTCTTTTCCAAGGAGGAGGGGATAAGGTGTTCGGGTTTTCTGGTACTTCTGAAGGGATGCATCCATGAGGCCTCGCCAAATTAACAATTTTATTGAGTGAAGAAGTTGAGTTTATCTTGTTTTGTTTCTTCCTGGACAAGGTTTGTTCTGCTGATTGGAATAGAGGATGAGACCAGTCTATGAGCGCTTTGCTTATCAGATTCCCAGCCCTTTTTTGACCAAGTCTGGTAATGGAGTTATACCCTGCTTCTATTCTAAGGGATTCGATAGGTGTTGTCTTGAGGGCACCTGTAGCAGTCCTGTAGCATTCGTTAACTTTGCAAGTTTTTCTTGGTAGACCACATGTATAATGTAAGGCCATGCTGAAATGTGCCTTCAACCAAGGCCTTTGTTATTTTTAGAGCAGTTTCTAAATGAGGACCTTTTCGACGGGAACATATCATTCTTAGTGCGCTGTTAATACATTTCAGTTTGGATATGGTGTTTTTGATGTGAAGATCCCATTTCATGTTACGGCTGAAAGATACACCAAGAACTCTCAGATCTTTAGTTAAGATGATGTTGGTGTTGCGAAGCACGAGTGGTGTAGTTGAGCCTGGGCATTTTTGTTTTCTGCAGAGGTGCAGGGCTTCTATTTTGGAAGGTGGAGCTTTTGCTCCCGTTTTCTGAGTCCAAGCATGTACTTGTTTGTCTGCGGAATTTAGGACTGTGTTCACCTTAGATGGGTCACCTGAAGCTATCATGTAGATATTATCTACGTATACCCCAACGAAGTCTAGGTTGTGTTTTGGTTGTGCCAGTTCAGTTATGAGTACATCTATGTAAGCATTGTATAGATAAACTGATAAAGGAGAACCTTGCGGTATTCCGTTTTTCAGTTTCAATTTGTCTGGTATACTACCCATTAAAGCTTACACAAAATGTTCTTCCAGTTAAAAAAGATGAAACTAGCTTTAAGAGTTGGTAGGGAACTCCCCATTTGTGTAACTGCTCTATAACCGGAACAGTCGTGACACGATCGAATGCTTTTTCAAGATCAGTTGACAAAACAACGCTGTGCTTACGATGTGATAGATTATCAGCTAGTTTATGTTCCATAAGATGAATAAGCGAATGGGTTCCTCTGTATGGCCTGTAGGCATGTTGTTCGTTTCTAATCGACTTTTCCATCAGCCATCCGATTCTACGTCCTAAGATTTTTTCCAAAATTTTGGACAGAACAGGTAGAAGTGAAATGGGACGATAACCATCTATTTTTTTTTTTTTTTTTTATAATTCACGCGCACTTCAAGGGGTTGTTAATACCCTTATAATGTTAAGAACACAGTGCGGGTGTTAGGAAATAAGGAAAGGATAAGAAAGGAGATACCGATGCACATCACTCTTGAATTTCTGTACATTATATTGCGTGGGGAAAATTGAGTTGGGTAAAGCATTCCACATCCGGGTTGTGCGCCTAAAATACGAATCTCTATACTTGACTGTACGCCCGAAGTTGGGCTGAAGGGAGAACTGATTAGCATTCCTTGCGAGGCGAGTATTGCGGCTAAATTGTTTCAGGGGAGGAATGCAGCTGGCTACTTCACTAGAGCACTGTTTGTGAAAAAAGCGATAAAAGAGAGTGAGACAGGTGACGTTTCGACGATGTTCAAGAGAATCAATCGATTCTACAATTGAACTATCACCTATCAATTTTAAAGCTCTATTTTGTACCCTATCAAGAAGGTGCAAAGATGTTTGAGAAGCACCTGACCAGATATGGGAGTTATACTCCAGTTTTGGGCGGATGAAGGCCTTATAAATGGTAGCCAGATCAGAGGGGGTGAAAAATTTTCTGCATCGCTTAAGGAAACCTAAGCACTTTGCAGCATTTTTGGCGACTTCGAATATGTGGTCATTCCAACGAAGGTCGTCGTTTACACACATACCAAGTACTGACAGCTTATCAGTTTCTTCGATGCAGGTACCATTCATGGATAATGGTAATGAGGGGATGTTAAGCTTCAACGACAAATGACAACATTGAGTTTTCGAAGCATTGAATTCTACTCGGTTCTTAAGACCCCATGTTACAATGCTGTCAAGGTCAGAATTCAATGAACTTATCATACGCAGCCGTTCCAGTTCCACATCCGAAGAGCAGGGACGTGAATTTGGAAACGAATATGAAAAGCTGAGAGTCGAGTCGTCAGCAAAACAGTTATTTGGTGACGGTTGTGGGAGCTTTTTGGGATCGGCTTCAGTATGGCTTTTTTCCAATTATGAGGAAAGATACCAGTCTTCGGATGTTATTGTAAAGAGCGCACAATCGATTTTTAAGAGTATCATCTGCTGATTTTACCATACTGTAAGTTATTTTGTCATCCCCAGGGGTGCTACCTTTGAGTGTTTCTAATGTTGAGTCAAATTCTATTCTTGTAATGTCCTCTATAAGTTCCTGGCAAGAGTCTTGATTGGGTGTAAGATCACTTAGTTTAAAAGCTAGTTTCTCTGCAATGATGTTATCTGAGAAGGTGTTGTTTTCGCTATACTTTGCCCAAGTTTTAGAAAAAGTATTTGATATTTTATGTGGATCATTTTCCAGAGATCCGTTGAGGTATATAAAAGGCAGGTGCTGAGAGAAGTTTGGAGATCTTAGAGATTTTATACGATTCCATAATGTTTTGGAATCAAGAGTAGGGTCCTTGTTATTTAGGAAGTTTTCCCAAGATAATCTTTTTGCACAAATTGATTTGTATTTGACCTTGGCATAAGCTTTGCGATAAGCTAGGCAGTTTGGTGTTGATGGATATCTTCGAACGTTCTTCCAGGCTATGTTTTAAGCCTTGACCAAAGAGGCAATTTTCTCATTTCTCATATAGGATTCTTTTTACTATTGTAATCTTTCAGTTTCGTTGTTGGAATTGACTTAGGAGCTGCGCTTCTAAAGATTTTTGTAATTTTAGCTGCTTCCTGGTTGATATAGTTGGATGTTGTAACAGTTAAGGATAAGGAATGCGTAGCTGAAACAAAGGTGCTCCAGTTAGCCTGAGACTCTTTGAATCGGGTAGATGTTTTTCTAACAGTTGTTCTCTCATTGGTACGTATAATTATTGGAAAATGGTCCTTACTTTCCCCATCTGGACTTACTTCCCATTGAAGAAGTGGAGCTAGATCTTCGGATGCAAGTGTAACGTCAACGGCAGAAAAGGTGTTTCTTGTGTTAAGGAGAGTTGGCGATCCATCGTTTAAGACAGTGAGGCGATTGTCAATGGCAAACTGTTCGAAAAGTGTTCCAAGTCGATTGGTGGAGTTTGAACCCCATACGGTGTTCTTAGCATTAAAATCACCTAGGAACAGGTGATGATAGTTTGTATCAATTCTGATTTCATGCAGAATTTCAGTTGTGACAAAAACTTCATGCTCTTTATATACATTGGTGAGCCTGATTGGTTTTCTTGCAGGGATTTCGATGGTATTAAAGAGAAGGTTTGAAGAGGAGGTACAGTGAGATGTCACAGGTATGTTGTTTTTAACGAGAAACCCTATACCTGATTTGCAATATTCGTAGTCTTTATTATGATGGAATGGTTTATAATTTTTGAGTTTGAACATATGAGTATTTGATGGTATGATGTGTGTTGCGCTATGATGTCCGGGTTGAGTTTTGATATGAGAAGTTCTAAGGCATGTTTGTTGTTAATAAAGCCTTGCATATTCCATTGGAGGATAATGAATTCATTATCCAACAAAGTCATTATTGTTTAGTAAGGTTATTTGTTGGGTGTGTGAATTTTTTTGTGTTTGAGTGTTCGGTGAGCGGGAGTGAGTTGTTGTTGGTTGTGATTGAGTTTTTTGGTTTTTGGTTTGTTGAGTTGTTATTGATGTATGATGGTGTGACGTGTGGTATGTCTTCCACTTCAGTATCTGATATGGATGATAAAAGAGCTTCGTGTGCAGAAGAATCATAATTTGCGTGTGTTTGATTTTTTGAATGTGTGGGGCTCGGGGTGATGAGTGATTTATCGATTGAACTAAGTTCTTCCATAAGAGATTGAGAAAAAATGTTATCTTTTTGATTAGACAAGTGCTTGTTCTGTGTTGGATCGAGCGTTTGGCTTGTGTTTCTTGTGGTTGGTGTTGTAGTTTTTGTTGGAGAGTGAGAAGAAGTTTGGAGACTTTTCTCATTTTCAATTCTCTTTTTTATTATCTCTGCTATGGTGGGATTCGAATTATTTCTCTTCTTCGGTGGAGACAATTGATGTAGGTTGAGATTGTCATTGTAAATTTGCCACGCGTCGCGAACAGTACAACGACGATCGGCTTTAATTTTATTGACAGATTTATACCTGAGGAAGGCGGCACAAGAGGGGTCGTAGGAAGTATGACTTTCTTCGTTGCAGTTAATGCATAGAATTCGGGTGCAATTATCATTATGTGGTGGAAGGTAAAAATTTTTACAAATTGAAGCATTTGTGCATCGATTTTTGGTATGACCAAGTTTTTGGCAGTTAACGCAACGCATTGGGTTTTGTATATACTCTTCGACTTTGCACTTCAGCCAACCAATTCTAACCTCGTGCGGGCGATGAATTTGGTCGAAAGTGAGAATTGCTGCTCCAGTTGGGACTAATGAATCATTTTCTTTTTTTATCCTTTTTCGCACTTCAATCACTTTGTATTTCTTAAGTTCTTCCAAAAGTTCCTCTTCGCTGATGTTTTCAATGAGCCTAGAATAAATTCTTCCTTGGATTGAATTGAGTGTCATGTGGCTTGTAACTTTAACAGGAATAGAGTCAATAAGTTTCACTTTAATAAATTTGTCGGCTGTCGCTACGTTTAGCACTTTAAGAAGAGAGATTCACCCCTATCACGAAATCCATTCGGAGAAATCTCCGAATGAAAAATCACGATACGAATCCCGACAAAAAGCAATCACAAATTCCGAACGAATTCGAAAAAAGCATTGCCTGATAGAAAAAATTGTGTCCATTTTCGAAGTCAGCTGTCCTATGTCAAAATAAGTACTCGAAGCAATAGAAACAAAAATCCCTAAACTTAAAAAAAAATCCCTTAACTTTTCCCAAACACATTTTTTTACCGATTTTTATTTTCTAGTAAAAATTCATTTATTTGCAATTTTTGTGACTAAAATAAGCTAAAATAGATCTGCATCATTGATCAAATCTTAAATATTATGTGAAATAAACAATTTAACTGTCGAATATAATCAAATATTTTCTTCATCAAGTTATAAATTCCCAAAAGAGGATTTTTGTGAAGTGGTCCCAGAGTACTTTCCAATCTGTCAAATACAAATTCATTCACTTGAAACCATAAAATAATTTGTGAAATCCAAGTTTTAGTTTGTTTACAGATAAAATTCAAGTGTTGTTTTGAGTGGTAATAGATAAAAAAGTAATTTAACAATCTTTAGACTACTACGAGTATTTACACTCCAAATCTGTCAATTTCGCTTAATTTGGACACGGGCATAACAAAGACAGTCATTTGAAAAAATGTAATTTCTTTCGGAAAAAATTTTATTCATTGATATGAGTTATATATAACAGATATTCTTTAAAGGTGAAAACAACAAACAAACAACAGGCTGTATGAAATCTTATCCTGTAATCTAGACATAGCAAAGGATACGCTAAACGTCCAAAAGTTAACCTCTGGAAGGAAATAAAAACAGAGTTGAATCTACTTGGATTTCAATCAAAAGATGCAGGAATTTAGAGAAAAGTTAGTTGGTAAACTGGAGTTATTTGTTGTTTTTTCTTAAGTACAATTATATTTTGTAAATTTGTTTTATACAAAATGTGTTTTTTATACTTTAACAAATGGATTTTGCCTATGGCTCTACGCTCTACGACAGAAGAAACTTGTCGTAGAAAAGGACGTCATTTTTCCGTTTCATTCGGAATTAGTGATACCTGATTCACGAATTTCGAAATTCGTCCCACTCCGAATGGATTATGTGATAGCAACATCGGGAAACGTAGACTTTTTTCGATTACGATGGAATCTGTGATAGGGGTGATTAGTACATTCAATTAAAACATAAATGGACAACACGACAGAATAGTACAATGTACAAGAGACACCAAACAGAAATTTTAAAACGTTGCCTCTCATTTTGACATGTACTGTATTAGTAGTATGCGTAATTGGAATTTTCATTCAAACGTATGTATGTTTCATTCTTTTTCTTACGTGTGCTTTACATTCCAATGAGTAAGAGGAATATACTACTTCTACTTGTTGATGTTCATATAAATTAAATTCGTTTTCGCGAGCATGGTCCGGCATGCTACGTGCATAATTTATTCGCGAATTTTTTTTTGTAAGTGAGTTCAGTATTAAATTATGTTAATTTTATAAATTAACTAGCTGTGCCCGCGAGTGATATAGCGACTTTCGGCGGCATTCTTAATTTTTAGGCTACAAATATTTTGCAAATAAGACACATTCATGCGTTTTAGTAAACTACCTATTGTTATATTATTTTATTTAGAGAGAATGGTCAGCAGGTTCATGTTATATATACAGATTCTACTAAAGCATTCAGCAGGGTTAACTTGAAAATATTATTGAAAAACCTTGAGGCTTATGGACTTAGAGGTGCCTTGTTGAGTTGGTTTAAGTCCTATCTATATGGCCGTAAACAAATTATTATAGTTGATGATATCCGTTCTAAGGATATATACGTTACTTCGGGTGTTCCAGAAGGAAGTCATCTGGGGCCCCCCATTTTCTTACTGCATGTAAATGATTTACCTGGAACATTAAAGTTTTGTAAATGTCTCATTTTTGCAGATGACATTAAGTTTTTTGCTGTTGTTTCAAATATTGCAGATTGTTTTCTTTTGCAAAATGATCTTGATTTATTTTCTAAGTGGTGCAACTTAAACGATCTAAGATTAAATGTTGATAAATGTACTTTCATGTCCTACAATCGTACCATGTGTCCTATTGTTCCCTCCTATTCCTTAAACAAGAAGCCTTTGAAAATTGTCCATACTGTAAAAGATCTTAGTGTTCTATTTGATGAACAGCTCACATTCCAACATCATATAAACTCTGTTATTGGAAGAGCTAACTCTTTCCTGGGCTTCTAAAAACGTAATTCCAGTGACTTTACTGATCCGTACACCCTTAAATCATTGTACATACTGCAGTATTGTCAGACCCTCCTTAGAATATGCTTGTGTTGTCTGGAATCCAACAACTCAAAGTGATATTTCAAAGATTGAAAGAATACAAAAAAACTTCTTGCGTTTTGCTTTAAGAAAGTTTTTTGTTAATTTTGATACTGTTAATAACCATAATCATCACTCTTATCGGTCAAAATGTCTTTTGCTGGGAATGCAATCTCTTGAATCACGGAGGGAAATGTATAGTGTTATGTTTATTAGAGATGTTTTATGTAATTTTGTTGATAGTTCAAACTTACTTTCCCTTGTTGCAATTTGTTTAATGAAGCTTATTGTTGTTTAGACATATGTTTTCCAAATAATGTTTTAAAAATTTATTAACAGCATTTTTGACTCACAAAAATAATAGTAGTTATTTAAGCCGTTGTATATAATATTGTACTTTTTGTATTGTTAAGTCTGTAGATTATAAATCGTAGACAATAAAGAATAATTCCATATATTATATAGGTATATGTTTGCACACGACGTTCTTATTTTTTCCACCTTTTGCGAAATAAAAAGGTTTTGTGGGATTGATACACGTGATTCTGCAACATAAAGTTGCCATGGGATATTTTTCTAAACGAACACCTGCAACTTAAAGCGTCTGAGCCTTATTTATAATGACAAATCAGTGAAAATTTAAGGAAAACGGGGAATCAAAACGTTTTCTCCTTTTGTCGTTCCAGTCATTATTAAAATTTTTATAGTGTAGCATCCCAGATGTGTAATTTGTAGCAGTGTTTAATTCTGGATTACTCATTATTGGATTACTGGAACACCAATTTGCTGCCAATCCTAATAATCCTTAAAAAATTGAGAAACTCTATAGGGTATGATGTGACTTGCTCCGTGTCCATAATATTGTCTATTGATAGACATTCGCCTACATCCCCCAATACGTCAAACATAATTTATTAGTTTATATGGTTAACTATCTCATTAGTCGGCGCCGAAATTGACCATTAATACAGCCATTCCCGATTGTCAATTTTTATTTGAAGATCAAGATAGACTTCTCAGGTCAAATGTATTTTCGACAGTTTGACAGAAATAACCCCGCAAAGAAAGAACTTTTATCGACCGAGCAGTTTTAAGGTTCCCGTTTACGGTGCCGATCCCGTGGAAATATAGGTATTACTTATTAAGCCCATGTCCTTCCTCAGGCTCTAGGCTATCTATGAATAAAATTCCATTTAAATCGGAACAGTGGTCTGGGCGGGAGATGGTATCAAAGAAACACCAACAGACAGAGATAATTTTGGGCTTGTAATATTAGCAAGGATGTCCAATGTCCATCTTCGGGTTCTAGGCTATCTCTGTAAATTCATGTAAATCAGTTCAATAGATTGGGCGGTAAATATAAACAAAGAAAAGCAGACAGACAGAGTTAATTTCGGATTTATAATGTTACTAAAGTTTTCCATTCCCGTGGGAATATGAGGGCCGCTTCCGGAGGATGACTTAAAGTTTATATTACTCGGGAATATTGCAGTTTTCTAACAGTGGATATTTTTTGCTGTATTTTCCAAGTTCCCGTTCCCAGGGATAAAACATATTGCATAACATATTTGTCCATCATCAGGTCTAGACTGTCTCTTTACCAAAATTCATATAAATAGGTTCAATAGTTTGGACGGTTAGTGCTATGCTAACAAAGAGAAAAACACAGACAGATTTAACTTTGGACTTATAAGTAAAGACTCCCGTTCCCGTGGAAACATGGTGACCGTTACCGTAAGGAATATGGGGATGAGTAAAAGTTTATGTTGCTCGGCGATTATGGAGCATTCCAACGGTTGAAGAATATTTGAAATCGGTGCTGTAGTGTCAAAGTTCCCGAATACGTTCCTGCTCCCGTGGGAATATAAGGAAAAAATATATAGCCTTTGTCCTTCCTCAGGTTCTGAACAATCTTTGTACAAAATTTCATTTAAATCAGTTTATTAGTTTGGGCGGGAGATGGTAGCATAGAACAACGGTCAGACAGAGCTACTTTCACACTTATTATATTAGTAAGGACTTCCGTTCCCGTGGGAATATGTGGATGAATTAAAGTTTATGTTAGTCAGGGATAGTGATGCATCCTATCGGTGGAAAATTTTTTTAAATCGGTGTTGTAGTTTCTTGGTTCCCGTATACGTTCTCGTTCCCGTGGGAATATAGTGATAAAATATATACCCTATGTCCTTCTTCAGGTTCTAGACTATCTCTGTACAAAATTTCATTTAAATCAGTTCCGTAGTTGGCAGGAGACGGTAACATAGAACGCCGGACAGACAGAGTGGCTTTGACATTTATAATATTAGTTAGGATGAGTGGTTGTTCTATTAAACTTGGTGGTGATTTCGTGTTTTTAAATATAGATTTAAGTGTGAAATAGTTGCGTTGCAATTCCCGCAACTATGTAATGTTGGAATTTTTCCGAGATGGATGGATGATGACTTGACTGGATATATATGTGTACCCACATATTATGAACACATGAGCACGGTTACCAGTTTGGTCATTTATGTCCAAATCTGGTCATTATTTTTTCACTTGGTCACATGGTCACTTTTTATTCCATTTGGTCATTTTTTCAACGAAATGAAATAAGAGAAACCCTTCAGTTTATAGGTCCATAAAATTGAAATGTATACGTAAGGCAGTTTTCTTATCGAATTATGTAAAAAGTGCATCAATAAGTTCGTTCGTTCAATCCCAACGATTGCTCTGAGGTAGCCGCAATGAGTTCTCTTGAAAAACCTGAGTTTACCCTTAATATCAAGCTAGGTATTTTTTGAGTTCTGTGCTCGTCCTGAAGTAGAGCTAGGATTTTGCCGGGGAGAATTCAGGAAGCAAACACTGATATCAAATGACACGTGCTTTTCTTCAAATGACCGGCATGTGTGGTGACATCGTGATTCAATCTGTCTTACGAACTGAAAACCAAGGTTTTTTGGCAACTAGACATGATGTTGCACAGCTTGTTTCTGTCAATACTGTCGTACGCATGTTTTTTCCAAGATCTCCCGTGTGCTGCACGAATTCGTTGAAGTCGGGGTTTTTCAGACAGTCACAAAGACAAGACATCGCATCTGACGTTAAAGAGGAGTATTCCTCTATAATTGGTGTAATTGTAAGATTTTCCATTCATTGAACATGCTTTCTCCCGACTAAACCATGCAGCTGGTGCACTCTCCTTTCAAGCTATAATCACTAGCTTCCTTGAAAATTTCGGCGTCGAAACCGTCTGCAAATCCAGTTTTATTCGATTTAAGCTGACATACGAGTTTGCAACCCTAATTCTTCTGATCTATAAAGAATGGCATTCTTCTAATCGTTTAAGTTGAGTCTGCATAATTAGCTTTTCAAGATCTTCTGAGGTGAATGTGGTTCTACAGCTGTGTTTGCTTGGTGGTCTTTACGGGCTTGGTTATTAGTTTTCCACCCCGGCAGGATTTTAAACTTTTGGTGCAAACTTTGAAGCTCATACTTTCAAAAAATTTCTGTATTTCCGTTTGACGTTTGACTTAAAGCATAGGGATTTGACTTATCGCAATCGCATCGTACGATCTCACCGCGTTGGTTTGGCCAAGGCTTAAACAAGCGATTCATGCGGCTTTTCTGTTTAAGAACTTGGTTTTCTTCCCTTCTTTCTTCATAGGAATCAATTATAGTTTTGGTCATTTCAAGCTACGTTTGGTCATTTTTATTTTCATTTTTGGACACATATTTTTTTGGCAAGTGGCAACCGTGCACATGAGTGTTTTGTTACCCTTTTTGATTTTTCTTTAATTTCTTTATAAATTGGATATTATTGTTTATCGGTTTTATGCGAATGCATGAAATTTGATATATGTATTGTATATATATTTGTTACTATTGTTGTTGTTGTTGGTGGTGTTGTCGCGTTTCGGCAAATTGTATCGATTTTCGCGATCGCGGTTTTGTGTGTATGTATAGATGTGTGTGTGCATATAGTCTTTTTTATTTGTTGCTTGAGACTTGTTGCGATTTCGGTCTCTTTCTAGTTGGACATTTTTCGATTCCAACTAGGATTTTTGTTTACATTTTGCGTTGTAAACAAACGCGTATTTTATTTTATTTTCCCCAAAAATGATTCGCGTTTTAAAGTTTATTGAGTTTTAGGAGTGCTTATGTTACGCTATATTAAAGTGAAGTTGACTTTGTGTTTCAAAGTGCTAGTGGACTAAATGCGTAAATACTTGTCAAACGCATTTTTCCGACGGCATTTGACATGTCGCGATTTTGATATGTTTTGCGTGTAAATTTTTTTTTTTGTGATGGCAAAGTGTTTCACTTGTTAAATGTTTTGTAAATATAGTGATTTAAATTTGTTGAATTTGTGCAATGTTGCAATGTTTACCTTTTGCAGTTCATATCGTGTATTTTGTCGAAGACAACGATTTTCCCTTTTATTTTATTTTGCCGACGAGATTTGACACCGACGCCGGCCGACGTTCAGTTGTGGAACTTATTTTCGTTGTTTCTCTTGACAGAGAATTTGAACTATTGTTGTGTGAAATTTTGTAGATTTTGATTTAGTTTTTAAGAAACTTTTTGTTATGATTTTTTACTTAATAAATTCTGTTTATTGTAAAATTGCCTTTTCATTTATGAGTGTTAAAGCTGTGTGGATATATGGTAGTATGTTGTGTTGAGATTATATGGTTACTGATCGTTCGTAAAAGGATCACTTTAACCAATTTATTATTATTTTTGTTTGTCGCTTCAGCGATGCTATGCGTTTGAAACTTGTTTGAAATCTCCGTTCGCGTTCAAGTTTTGAAGTAAACATAAGTGAGTTTTCGTTGAAAGACTCCGGTATCCTTGATGGTTGAACGAAGTGGTGATGCGATGTTACTGTTGACTTAACTAAAGAATCAATTGATTCAAAGAATCAGTTATGTTGTTACTTTTCAGGAACGTGGATGGTGGTTTTTTTTAATTTGCAGGTACGATGTGTTTTTAAAGATCCTGGTGATCTACTTTGCAAAGTTGGGTTATTGTTGATTTCAGCTTTGTGGTGGACTTTAATTAAGCCTTATATTAATCCAAGTATTTTATACAGAGACAAATGATGTTTTCTTCGGAGAAGATAATGGTAGATAACAGTAGGTAGGTATACTGTTGTTGATTCGAGTGAATCCTGGGGCATTGTATAAAGTTTTTGAATAATCTTCGAGGAAGATGTAGGTTTGATTCACCTGTTGTTGAAATGAAATTTCGATTTTGTTTTGCGGTTGATTGATAGCGACGGTTTTAAATCAGCGCACTATCTTCGGTGGCTTGATTTGACGGCAGCCAACATAATTTGGATATTGGACGCTTTAAGCATCCGTTCCTTGCCTTCAAGGTGACGACTCGGATGAGTCCGTCTGATCCGGGATGCGCTTGCTGGGAGACGCTCATCCTTGAATGGAACCAAGTCACCTACCTTTGGAACCTTTTCCGTCTTCGTCCATTTTGGGTGTTGTTGAAGCCTGCAAAGGTATTTGGAATGCCACCTCTTCCAGAATTGGTCAGTCATGACCTGAATTCTCGTCCAGCGTTCTAAGTGGGTGATGTTATGGGTAGGCTCTCCTTGCGATACGGCATGAATTGGTTCTCCGATGAGAAAGTGAGCGGGAGTTAAGGACGTCCAAATCGTCTACGTTGTCGGTCAGTGGACTCAAGGGTCTCAAATTGAGACATGCTTCTACTTGTGTTAAAAGCGTCGCGAGCTCCTCAAATGTGAGTATCTCATTTCCAACAACCCGTTTTATGTGGTACTTGACCGATTTCACACCTGCTTCCCATAATCCTCCGAACTGGGGAGAAGCGGGAGGAATTAAATGCCATTCTGTACCTTGGTTTGAAAGTTCTTCCGCTGCTTCCTTCCAGCAATGCTTTGCATTCTCCAACATTCTGCCTAACTCTGCGTTAGCGCCAACAAAATTTGTTCCGCAATCACTGTGCAGCCTCCTACATACACCTCTACGTCCTGTAAAGCGTTTGAACGCTGCTAAAAATGCCTGAGTGGTCAGGTCCGAAACAACTTCCAGATGTATTGCCTTTGTGACAAGGCATATAAAAACAGCAAAGTACCCTTTTATAATCTTTGCCCCGTGGGCCTTCCAGGTTTTGATGTCGATTGGGCCTGCATTGTTGACACCTGAATAAACGAAAGCTCGTGCCATCCGTACTCTCGGTGCAGGTAAGTTACCCATCAACTGCTTCATTCCATCAGCTTTCTGACGGAAACATTCCAAGCAGTTGTGTATATGCAAACGACCTCCGACTCGTAAGACTCCATTGGCGTCTATAAATGCGTTTAAAGATCGTAGATCTTTTGAAATTCTTCCATTTCCAGTAAAATTTTCCAGATCATCTTTATACATTTCTCAGTGAGATGCTTTGACCGCGATCTTAAGTCCAGATTCCAGCTCCTGTGGTTCCAGCGGCTCAATGTTTCTAGATCCTTTTACCTTACGGCAGTCGGATGCAAACATGAAGCAATCACCCTTATCACTCGTAACAGCTTCGAGAATTTATGCACCATATCGAGTATCCTGTCATCCTCCGCGTTCATCTGCACGGCGTTCGTTAGGATTGGGTGCTCTTCTTCTGCAATTAACAACCTCTTCAGCTTCCTGAAATCCTCGTACTTCCGACCTTAAGTCCACGAACTGCGTAAAAGTTCGGACATGAACCGGGGTTTCGGTCGGATTTTTTCCAAAAATAATCCAGCCGAGTTGTGTTTTTTGGGCCACTTGACCTTGGCCGTCTTGACTCCGAACTACTTGTGGAAGAAGTATGTCGGCGAGAACGTTGCTTCCAAGTAGTAGGTCCACCGGAGCAGGTAAAAAGTAAGTGGGATCTGCTAAACAGAGTCCCTCTAAATGTTGCCATTTCTTTGGATCGATTCGGTGGGCTGGAAGATGCCCAGTCAGTGACTTGAAAACCAGTTCAATTTTTGTCCCTTGGGCAGTTCGAGGCGAAATGACTGTACTCCAGACAGTTATTGCACACCTTTGCCGTCCTAACTACCTGCGCGCGAATAATGTAAAAACGTGGTTTTCTTTAATAGTCTTTATTTATTGAAATCTAAAATCAGACTGACTCTGAACACAATGATAAAGAATAGAATTTATATATGTATATTAGGGTGGTCCTTATTTTGTTTTTTTCCGAATTTTTTTCCACGATAGTCCTAAATCGGTTCTAAATATATTTAAAAAAAATCATGCCAAGTTATAGCCCTTTATTTCAATTCTAACCCGACCCCCCCGCCAGTCAAAGTTTTATATGGAAATAACATGGGAAAAGTTCTGTTGATTGTTTGAAATTTTTTTCATTATGAAATAATGAACAGATCGTGTCAAATAATAACGCGTCTTATAGAAATTTTAACGCTCTACAAAAAAGGTCTTCTATGATTTTTTGCTAACTCTAACGGTTTCTGAGTTATTTAAGGTCATAGTTGAAGCTTAAGTCAATTATGAAACGCAATTTGGAGTTGAGGTGATCTTTACGATCTTCAACATACATTTTTTAATAAATTTTTTTTTTCTTTTTAAAATGTTCTTTAAATAATATCAATTACAACTCCAGGACAAAACCAAAACAATAACAAACACTTGTTTGTTATTTTTCTTTTAAATAAATTTAAACCTTACCAAGGAAAACTTTTGTTTACTTTTCTAAGTTTTTAATAATGTCTTGTACATTTGCTTAGAAATTAAAATTCACTGCATGTGAGCGCAGTGAATTTTATAAGTGTCGGTGTATTCCGAACTAAAATTGCGTCTTAGAAGGGTACGGCAATCATCTAACTGATGAGCCCAATTGCCGTGCCTGGGCGAAACGCAATTTGGAGTTGAGGTGATCTTTACGATCTTCAACATACATTTTTTAATAAATTTTTTTTTTCTTTTTAAAATGTTCTTTAAATAATATCAATTACAACTCCAGGACAAAACCAAAACAATAACAAACACTTGTTTGTTATTTTTCTTTTAAATAAATTTATACCTTACCAAGGAAAACTTTTGTTTACTTTTCTAAGTTTTTAATAATGTCTTGTACATTTGCTTAGAAATTAAAATTCACTGCATGTGAGCGCAGTGAATTTTATAAGTGTCGGTGTATTCCGAACTAAAATTGCGTCTTAGAAGGGTACGGCAATCATCTAACTGATGAGCCCAATTGCCGTGCCTGGGCGAAACGCAATTTGGAGTTGAGGTGATCTTTACGATCTTCAACATACATTTTTTAATAAAATTTTTTTTTTTTTCTTTTTAAAATGTTCTTTAAATAATACCACCCTAATGTATATATTTAGCTTTGTGATTATGAATCTCTAGCCTTGCTCTTCTTAAGAAGATGTAGGGCAAATTATAATCACCCTTATTGCGATAGGCGTTTCACTAAAACGCATACAAAATGACAGAGCTCCAGCCGCTATAATTTTTGTTTTCATAAAAATATAAGTTCAGCCCTCTCTCTGTTCCTCATTGCTCTTACCATTCACTCAAAAATTATTTTATTTGAACGGCAATTGTGCCACCTAGAGATAAGTCATCTTATTGGCGTTTTATTAAAACGCCATTCGTAATAAGGGTGAATAGTAAATGTTAGTGCTCTATTCTCTTTTGCTTAACAAAGGTAGTAGAGGTGCTATGTACAAATAAGTATAAGAGATAGCTTAACTTAAATTATGTATGTGAGAGCTAGGATTAGTGATGTAACTTCTCCCACCTTTTTTTCGAAATCTCCTGAGACGAAATCTTATAAACTAACATTTTTATTATTATTTTTTTTTTTTTTAACAATATGTTTTTTTTATGATTCAAATTTGACATGTTGGAATTTATTCATCGGAATACTTATGTACGTTTCTAGAACGCTGTTTTTTTTATATTTTTGATAACAATGAATTTATGAGTATTCTTTGAAAAATAGATACATTTTAGTCTTATACTGTTTTTGTAATATGTACATATAAGATTGTTCAAAAAGCTTTTTGTTTGTGTATTATAGTGTTTCTTTTTTTTCAAATTTTTTTTTGTTTAGGTATATTTGTATTTTCTTTTGATGTTAGAGGGATGTAAGTTCTCGTTTTTATGCATTTTATACTTGGGTTCTTGCTTAAGTCTGAGAGACTTATAATTTTTAATTAAAACTTGATCTTCTTCTCTTAAAGGATCATTTTGTCTTTTGTTGTTTAGCCTTTCTAATGTCTGTTCTTTTTCAGTTTGAATTCTTTCTTTTACTATGCTTTTACTTGTTTTGATTTGCCCTAAAATAAAGCTAATTGGTTTTTCTTTAGTTGTCGAATGAACTGAATTATTATAAAACTCTACTGCCTTAAAGCATTTGCTTTTCATATCCAGTTCTTTGAAATCCGAATTTACTTCCATCACTCTTATCAGTTCATTTAATGTGCTATGGAGCCTTTCGATGTCGGAATTACCGGTATGGCTGTTAGATTTCGTGAGATGAAGTTCAATGCCTTCTTCTCTGAAAAAATCCTTAATGACTAATCCGTCAAACTCATTGTCAGCTATATAAAGCTTGGGTTTCCCTAACGAAGCATGTCTATTCCTTAAAGCTTCTTTAATAGTAATAAGATGAAGAATCATGGCATGCTTAGTAAAGCGGTCAATACTAATTAAAAACCTTTGGTCTTTCATTGTCCAGGTATCCAAACCAACTATGTATTTAATTTTGATCTGATGGAGTATCTGTCAATTTGTATTTTATTTTGATTGGACTGCGGTCAGATTTTGCTTCCTGACATACGGAACAATTATTTATATATTTTTGAATAAGTGTTTTTAGCTTAGGGAAATATACCTTACTTTCTAAAAACTCAAAGTTTTCATTAATACCCCTGTGATTTGATTCCATTTCGTGAACATTTCGAATATACCTGACGGCTTCCTTTTCATCTTTAAGATCCTCTGCCATGTAAGCACATCTTCTAAATTTGATGTTCTTATAGCCACTAAACAATTGAATCAATTTTAACTGTACCTTATTGTAAAGATGATCGTCAATTTCAGTGTAAATTCCAATTGTACCTTTCTTTATAAGTCTTCTAAAAATGTCTGTCATCGTTTATTACTGTTGATATCTAATTCTGAAATATATATTCTTTTATTTTTGTGAACAATATCCATTTCATTTGTTTTTGATTTCAGAAGAATGATCTGTGTATTATATTTGTTAACTATTGTGTCAACTATGGGGATATGGTCATCAAAATTTTCAATTTGGCTGTGAATTGTACCTAGCATTGCACTCTGAGAGTTTGTTTCTGTACTGTTTTCGCTAACG
This sequence comes from Melanostoma mellinum, assembly GCA_914767635.1. Classification (NCBI taxonomy): domain Eukaryota; kingdom Metazoa; phylum Arthropoda; class Insecta; order Diptera; family Syrphidae; genus Melanostoma; species Melanostoma mellinum. The sequence continues at coordinate 128,211,244 of OU612059.1, forward strand.
GCGTTGATTTCCATTGCATCTGTGTTAATTCTGCTCAGAAAATCGGTTACATTATTATCCTTTCCCTGAATGTAGTCTACTTTAAATGAATATTCCCCTTATTTTAGCAACCAGTGTTGCAACCTTGAGCTGATATCCTTAAGTACTATTCACATGAGAACGACCAACGAACAACGAATGAACGAATATTCGTATATTTTGACATTTCATTCACATGAGTGTTTTACATTCGTCACGAACAACGAACACAATTTACATGCAAAACAAGAATAGGGAATGATTTTGAGGTTAAGCACGCGCGAAAAATTTATTCGTTGGAGTGTGGATTGTATGTGGAACGAGAATAAAGTCTGACAGTTCGTACCTACTAGATGTTTATTCGTAACGAATAAACTTTTTTTCTCAATTTTGTTAATTTGAGGCACAAAAATAAAAGTTTATCCACCTAAAAATAAGTATGAACTATTTTTCCATCGTTTCCAAAAAAAATCGTGAGGAATTTATGCTAGTAAAGTACTTAAAATCGGTGCGGGTGCATAACTTCACAGGTCATAACTTCACATGGGTCATAATTTCACCTCTAGTGGGTTATAATTTCACTTTTTTCGGGTGAAGTTATGTCCCACCTTAGGTGAGCAACAATTTCACCTGAAATTTGTGTGAAATTATTTCCCACCTACATTGTAAAAAATCTTTAGAAATCCAATCAGTCAAAAGCCAACAAAAATTATAAATTGTAATCAATTTATTGAAACATTTTTATTAACAAAAAATATCAAAAACTGTTATTTATAAAAAAAAAAATTATTCTTATGAAAGGTACTTTATATCATGAGCAGAGAAGGTTCTTGGTTGATGGAACATTCAACATTGTTCCAACATCCACTGGCTACAAACAATTATTAATTGTGCACTTTGCATACGCAGAACATGTGAGTATTTAAGGCTGTTTACTTTTCAAAGTTATTGTAAGTTTTTGAAATCATCTTCAAAAATTATTAGTTAATCATAAAAACTGGCAATGCATAAGTTTTTATAACAAAATCTTATACATATTCCGTTATACTGCACAATATAAATTAAAACTTAGAAATATGTTCAAATATAGCGTAGCTTTCATAAATCAATTATTGAAATTACGAACTTCGACATCATAATATTTTCAAAAACAGATCTCTCGTTTTAGTAAATTATATTATATAGAAATTGTGTGAATAAACAAGCGTTGTTGGCGCTAAGCAGTAAAGCGACCGAAAAAAAAATTGCGCAATTTTTTTTTCGGTCGCTTTACTGCTTAGCGCCAACAACGCTTGTTTATTCACACAATTTCTATATAATATAATTTACTAAAACGAGAGATCTGTTTTTGAAAATATTATGATGTCGAAGTTCGTAATTTCAATAATTGATTTATGAAAGCTACACTATATTTGAACATATTTCTAAGTTTTAATTTATATTGTGCAGTATAACGGAATAAGTATAAGATTTTGTTATAAAAACTTATGCATTGCCAGTTTTTATGATTAACTAATAATTTTTGAAGATGATTTCAAAAACTTACAATAACTTTGAAAAGTAAACAGCCTTAAATACTCACATGTTCTGCGTATGCAAAGTGCACAATTAATAATTGTTTGTAGCCAGTGGATGTTGGAACAATGTTGAATGTTCCATCAACCAAGAACCTTCTCTGCTCACCAGAAGGAATATTTGAGTTTATTAAGTCCACAATAATTTCTTGTAACTGTAATAAAAAGTGAAATTATGTCCCACCTTGTGTGGGAAATAACTTCACACAGAAGTGAAATTCTGGCCCACGAAAAAGTGAAGCTAATTCCCACCTAAGGTGGGACATAACTTCACCCGAAAAAAGTGAAATTATAACCCACTAGAGGTGAAATTATGACCCATGTGAAGTTATGACCTGTGAAGTTATGCACCCGCACCCTTAAAATCTCATTTCTTGATTTATTCGTCGTTCGTTGGTCGTGCTCATGTGAATAGTCCTTTACACTCTCTTTTTGAATGTAGCCATTTGATTAGTTGGTGATCTGTGAAAACATCAAACTCAACCCCATATAAATATGGTCTAAAATACCCAATTGACCAAACTACAGCTAACAACTCTTTTTCGATGGCACTATACATTACTTCATGTTTGTTAAGTGTTCGACTAGCAAAACATATTGGGTGGTTATCCTCAGGACAGCACCAACGGCATACTTACTGGCATCTGTCGTCAATTTAAACTTTTTGTGAAAGTCAGGGTAATGAAGTATGGGGTGACTAGTTACAAGTTGTTTAAGTTTTTCAAAAGCATTAACATATTGGCAATCCAAAATGTCAATGCGTATATTTTTTTTTAAATACTTAGTCATAGGTTGGGCGACTTTTGCGTAGTCTTTAATAAATTTCCGGTAATAACCCGTCATGCCCAAAAAGCTTTTGATTTGTTTTGATGTCTTTGGTAACGTAAAATTTTTTATTACCTCTATTTTATTGGGATTAGGCTTAATCCCATTTTCCGTCAGAATATGTCCTAAATACTGCGTTTCTTTTTGAAAAAAACTGCATTTATCAATTTGGATTTATAGGTTATATTCTCGGATTCTTTTGAAAACTTTATTTAGATTCACATTATGCTCTACTAAGCTTGTGCTAAAAACCAGTATGTCATCGAGATAAACTACACAAACTCGATTTATTAATCCTGAGTGCACCTGATTCATTGTCCTTTGGAAAGTTGAAGGGGCATTTTTGAGACCGAAAGGCATTCTGGTATATTCAAAATGCCCTCGAGAAGTGGAAAAAGCGGTTTTATGCTGGTCTTTCTCATCAACCATAATTTGGTGGAAGCCCTTTGCCAGGTCCAACGTGCTAAAATATTGTGCTCGGCCCAATTTGTCAAAGATGTCGTCAATGTTTGGAATCGGGAATTTGTCGTTAATAGTTACCTCATTTAATTTGCGATAATCGACTACAAGCCTCCACTTTTGTTCACCCGAGTTATCAATTTTTTTTTGGAACTACCCATATGGGACTATTATATGGGCTATTACTATTCTTAATAATTCCTTGATTCAACATATCTTGCACTTGTCGCTCTACCTCTTTTTCATGAATCTGTGGAAATCTGTATGCTCTCGAATAAATTGGTTGCGTTGTGGTTGTTAAAATTTCGTGTTTCACTATATTAATGCTCGTCAATTGCTGACCCTGTATGAAAAACAAGTCACTATTGTTCTTTAATAATTGCTTAACGCTTTCCATTTCTTCCTGATTAAGCTTAGATAAATTAAGTTTCTCCATTGAATACAAAATGTGTGTTGATTCTACAGGCTCTAATAAGTTGATTTTGATTATTTGATTGTTTATTTCGAGCTGAAAGTTATTGAAATCAATTTTCGCCTTCAAAGGTTGTAACGAAGCGTTACACCTTTTTTACCAAGACCGACCGACCACCTTTCCCGCATCATATTTTTTCCTCGACCGAACCAAGTGGCCGCACATACCCCCAGTCTCCCCTACAATTTATCAAAACAAAGCACGTCAGCCAATCAGCGTTCACCAAAGAACCAAAGGCAAAATTACTTGGTTATTTGTACACACAAGCTGGCTACGTACCATAGCAGCAGTCAATGTTGAATTTCGCGTGCGCTGAGAGATGCTATGGTTGCATGGCAGACGTTGGGTTGTATAAATTTGATTATTTTTTGTGTGGTTCTCATATTGCCAATGGCATGGCATAGGGACCGCCCCTTTTCATGTTTCATATATTTTCAGAGATCAGTGTCGCTCGTATAATAGACGTCACATTTACATTCTTCCGAATGGTCTATATGGGGAAGTGACTGCAACACCGAAAAACATGTTCCGATGTACCGAGACCAGTGCCATCAGTTTTAAAAATAAATAAAGTGAAGTACCAGTATCAGTGTGCTAAGTAGCAACAACAAACGTGATCCAGTGAAGCAACAACAAGTCAAGGAGGGTATCATCAAAGGTAGCGACAAGGTAATTGTTTAGTTTAGGAAAAATTGTGGAGGTAGCCACCGGGCAAATAATTGTGCGGGACGTCTCGTATGGGCCGTGCAATTGTTTGGACAGTCTGCCAAAACAATTTAATAGTAGGAAGTAGTGCCTAGGTAGCCACCGGGCAAATAATTGTGCGGGACGTCTCGTATGGGCCGTGCAATTGTTTGGACAGTCTGCCGAAGTAACTACAGAGAGGGAAATAGCGCCTAGGTAGCCGCCGGGCGAATAATTGTGTGGGACGTCTTGCATGGGCCACATAATTGTTTGGACAGCCTGCCGAACATAGGTTGTTTATTGTCACACTGGACGTGCGTGCATGGGCGGTTGACATTAAACCATCATATTGGCATTAAACCGAGTAGGTTAGTTAGTTTTACCAGTGTACCGTGCCGCTATCCGATTACCTATCGCCTACTTGACTTCGTCGAGAATCCGAACGCAGCTATACAACTCCGAGACCTGTTTCCAGGAGCTGTTAGAGCTCAACCGCACTCGTCGTCCGAAAGCCGAGGGGAGAACCTCATAAACCCCGACACCGTCCTCCGATAGGAGTATCTTGTATTATCGTAAGATTGTATCCAAATAAATTATAACGTTAACTATTTTCCGAGTTGGCTATTCGTTAAGAAGTTGGACTAGACGCAACCCAAGTCTTGATATAGCTTCCTTGGGGACTACCTTGGACCCGCTGAGTTCTACCCCAGCTGGAAACTAAAGAAGCATCACAAATTGGCGCCCGAGCAGGGACAAGCTGAAAGTTCAATCACCGACCGCCCTATTACCAGGAACTGAAGCTTCGTCCACCGACCATATCCGACCGACCGCCGCCCGACATGGCTAATATGGAAAACGAACCTGCACTATCCGACCAGGCCTCCGACCAGTCTGATGAGTTCAACCCATATCAAAATCTTAGGTTTATATACTTCCTGAAGAAACCAGAACTCATCGAAACTCTCAGCTTACGAGGACTGAATACTACCGGCACCGTACGTGACCTGCGGCAAAGATTGAGCCAGCATTTAAAAGAATTACGAACACACAAATCGACTCAGAGCTTGTGCGAAGAATGGGAAAAAAAGGTCGAAGCCCGGAACGACGCCGAAGAGGAAGAACCCTCCAACCCAATTGACACTCGCAAAGCCAAGCAGTCCATATACCAGACCAGTTTACAAGTGCCGCTACTGCAACGAGTCCCCATGACGTCTCCACCGTCTACGTCACAGCAAGTATTCCGCCAGCCACAGATCGAAAGCCCAACCACCGCTCCTCTGACTAGCCAACACACCGATAATGGAATCGGGTTGAGACATCCGTCAGGCCCCCCGTTCCCGCACCGTTTTCCGTTAAGCTACGAGGCAGAGTTAATGAATGTCGTACGGAAGTGGGGTCTCCGCTTCGATTCCTCGGGCCAACCGTTGGAGTTTTTGGAAAGGATCGAAGAGCTTGCTCGATGTTACGAGATACCGCTCGATCAAATGGTACGCACTCTTCCCGAGATATTTAGAGGATCCGCACTCGAATGGTTACGGATCAATCGAGACGACTTTCACAACTGGCAGACATTCCGTCAAGTATTTACTGGGTACTTTTTACCAGCACGGTATTACGTCAAATTGGAGGACGAAATTTTACGAAAACGTCAAGGCCCGCGGGAGAAAGCTAAGGACTACATCCGGTCGTTTTTGTACCTAGTCCGCCAGCATCCGAGAATGACCGCGGCAGACAACCTGGACCGAATTTACGATAGCCTTAGACCCGAGTACCGGTTATATGTCAAACGAATGGATTTCCATACGCTAGAAGAGCTTATGGAATTAACCGATGAGTACGAATTCATTCGAAAGGAAGACCGACCAAATATTCAGGCCACTACCCCCCAGCACTATAACCCTTTCGCCGGTTCCCGCAACAACCGACCACCTATAGCCGATAATGCTCTAACTCCCCGCGTTACGCCACCAAATGTGCCATACGACCGGAGCACGCATTGTTGGCAGTGTAAACAGCGCGGTCACAACAAAGCAAATTGCCGACGACCATTTAGGCTTTTCTGTTCCTATTGTGGAGAGGACGGCCGCATGACGAAAGACTGCCCGTGCCACCAAAGTTCAATAGCCGTTGCGCTCCAGGCAACCCACACCGACCCCCGGTTGTTCGTCGACATTGGCACCAAATCCAAAACATTTCGCGCGCTGATAGACACCGGAGCGACTCGATCGTTTATAGGGAAAGAATTACGACAGGTGTGTCGTAGTTTAGGCATGCCCATTCGGAAGCGCCCCCATTCCATAGAATTAGCCGACGGTAGCTCAGCCCTGACTACGGAGCATTACACAGTCACCCTGAATTTGGCCAACCACGCAATGACTAGTGAGGTAACTTACCTACCTACTTTACGAGAAGATGCTATATTGGGAATGGACTTCTTGGGAAGTGCAGGTTGCCAGATAATTTTGGGTGGAGTAGAGCTAGCTTCCAGTAAAACCCAATCAACCGATCCAGTCGATACTCTATGCTTCGCCACGGAGCAGAAGACACGTAACCATAAAAAACGGTTGCCACCGTTTTTTTACTATGAGGACCTAAACGCCAAATCCCAATTCCCAGAAATTCAACGAAGTCACCCATACCGACATTTCCCGTGTGGGGCTCCCGCCAATATATCGGAAGCTCGACACCATTTAAAGTTGGGCAGAAATAATAATATTTTTCCTCCAGACGAGTTGGCAAAAATAAACTTTGCCAGAAATTCCAGACAGTATATCACCAGCTTCCCGACCGATCAGTCACAGTTCCAGAAAGTTAAGAGAAATAAAAGAAATAATAATAAAAGTGCACCAACAAGTATGGCCCCCCGAAAGCCGACTAAAGTACCGGACCAAGACCCCTGTGTACGAATGCCCACTCGTCCGATGAAAATACGACCGCCCCCTGATCCCAAGCCCGTAGTGTTGCAGTTGGAGAGACCAAGGCAAGCGGCAACCCACCGGAGGGTATCGCTCAAGCTAGCAGAAGCTGTTCTAATCCGAGCACCACCCCCACCTGAAGTAGCGATGACATCCGCGAGAGCAGCACGAAATCGAGCCGACGAACTGTGGTTAAACCGCACTACCGCTATGGAGTCTCCTCAGTCACCACCCAGTATCGATCCACCTTGGCGATTGACGGAAATCTTGATGGTTCCTTCGGCGATCACCCGACAAGCAGTGATCGAAACCGTGCGCCCACAGATGGGTTACGACCGACGCAGCGTGGACCCTCGCTTTTCCGACGGCAATAGCCGACCCGGACCCGTTCCAGCAGAAGAACTCCGACAGACGCCCTTGGTAGTAAGAGAGTTGCCAGCGGCCGCCGCTTCACCGGCACCAGCATCATTCACCGCCAGTACTGAGGTTGCCGTGTTGAAAGGACCAGGCTCAGGTTCCGCCGCACGCCGCCGAGAACGCCGAAAGAGAAAGGCCGCAGAACGAAAAGCCGCCGCACCGATATAATGCAGACGCCTCTGCGCCGTTGAATTGTTTTTTTTTTTTGAATTCTTTTGCTTGTTGTTTTTTTTACTTGTATATACCTTATAAGAATGAATTTTTTTTAGTTAAACAAAAAAGAAAAAAGAAAAAAAAAATTATGAATTATTTAATAAACATAATTATTCCCCAGGTTTTTCTCCCCGACCCACCGGGCCAGACGAGAGGGTTCTCGTCTCATTAAGAAAGGGGGGTTTGTAACGAAGCGTTACACCTTTTTTACCAAGACCGACCGACCACCTTTCCCGCATCATATTTTTTCCTCGACCGAACCAAGTGGCCGCACATACCCCCAGTCTCCCCTACAATTTATCAAAACAAAGCACGTCAGCCAATCAGCGTTCACCAAAGAACCAAAGGCAAAATTACTTGGTTATTTGTACACACAAGCTGGCTACGTACCATAGCAGCAGTCAATGTTGAATTTCGCGTGCGCTGAGAGATGCTATGGTTGCATGGCAGACGTTGGGTTGTATAAATTTGATTATTTTTTGTGTGGTTCTCATATTGCCAATGGCATGGCATAGGGACCGCCCCTTTTCATGTTTCATATATTTTCAGAGATCAGTGTCGCTCGTATAATAGACGTCACATTTACATTCTTCCGAATGGTCTATATGGGGAAGTGACTGCAACACCGAAAAACATGTTCCGATGTACCGAGACCAGTGCCATCAGTTTTAAAAATAAATAAAGTGAAGTACCAGTATCAGTGTGCTAAGTAGCAACAACAAACGTGATCCAGTGAAGCAACAACAAGTCAAGGAGGGTATCATCAAAGGTAGCGACAAGGTAATTGTTTAGTTTAGGAAAAATTGTGGAGGTAGCCACCGGGCAAATAATTGTGCGGGACGTCTCGTATGGGCCGTGCAATTGTTTGGACAGTCTGCCAAAACAATTTAATAGTAGGAAGTAGTGCCTAGGTAGCCACCGGGCAAATAATTGTGCGGGACGTCTCGTATGGGCCGTGCAATTGTTTGGACAGTCTGCCGAAGTAACTACAGAGAGGGAAATAGCGCCTAGGTAGCCGCCGGGCGAATAATTGTGTGGGACGTCTTGCATGGGCCACATAATTGTTTGGACAGCCTGCCGAACATAGGTTGTTTATTGTCACACTGGACGTGCGTGCATGGGCGGTTGACATTAAACCATCATATTGGCATTAAACCGAGTAGGTTAGTTAGTTTTACCAGTGTACCGTGCCGCTATCCGATTACCTATCGCCTACTTGACTTCGTCGAGAATCCGAACGCAGCTATACAACTCCGAGACCTGTTTCCAGGAGCTGTTAGAGCTCAACCGCACTCGTCGTCCGAAAGCCGAGGGGAGAACCTCATAAACCCCGACACCGTCCTCCGATAGGAGTATCTTGTATTATCGTAAGATTGTATCCAAATAAATTATAACGTTAACTATTTTCCGAGTTGGCTATTCGTTAAGAAGTTGGACTAGACGCAACCCAAGTCTTGATATAGCTTCCTTGGGGACTACCTTGGACCCGCTGAGTTCTACCCCAGCTGGAAACTAAAGAAGCATCACAAGGTACTAGAATATTTGAACCTATTATAGCGTCAAAATTTTTTTGTTTTAAGTCCATTAACTTCCAGGACATTGTAGCATTAAGTTTCCATTCGTTAGGAACAGTTGAAATTTTTTCGAAGTTGATATATGCTTTTCCTAAGACTGTACTTATCGGTATTGGGCTTATTTTTTTATAGATTTGATAGCTGGAAACAAAGTTTCCTCTAAAATGGATATAGATGATCCACTAAGCAATCGATTATTTGATCGTTTATTGTCAACGCTACTATTGGAGATGGAAAGCTTCCGAGGCTTCTACAGGAAAATTTTCTGCACTTTGAAAATCTCTTTCTATATTACTAACGTCCGTTGGTTCTGGATTATCAAAATGCTCATATCTATTCTGAATGGAATTGTTCTGATTTCTTTCGTTATTGAAAGACCTATTATTAGAAGATTGACCCCACTGGTTATTTCTAGATTTATTATAGTAAGTGTTTGGAAATTGTCTTGAACTACTGTGCGGCTGCCTATTGCTACTATTACCAAATCGTGTGGAGGTATTATTATGGTATTGTCTTGGGGTATTTTGATTAAACTGGCTTGAATTGACGTTTTGAGATGGGTTTACATAATGTGGTATTATTGTTTTGAAAGCGTTCTAAATTTTGGTTTTGATTTGAGTAATTGTTTCTAACATCTTGGCTAGTTCCCCGTTCAGAAAAATTATTTAATAATTGATTTGTTTGCCTTACATTGTATGATCTTGAAGGCCATAAGAACTTGTCACTTTGTCTGTTACTACCATAACCTTGATGTTTGATATCTAAGACTATTTTGTAAGCATCTCTAAGGGAACCCGGATTTCTACTTAGTGCAATTGTTTTTGTTGGTTCAGGTATGTTATGCTTGAATGCTTCCAAAGCGATGCGGTTGTTAGAATCCATAATTCCCGTGTCGTTATTGTTTTGAAGCAAATTGACATTATTTATTCTACAAAGTAGGTTGTTTATTTCATCAAAGTAACTTTCAATTGTTGTCTTTACTCTGACTGAACGTATTTTATCTATTAAAACTTCACCACTAACCTTTTCGCCAAATTCTTCTATGAGAAATGCTTTTAAATCAGTCCACTCGGTTATCCTGCCTCTTCTTTGTAATGCTTCTCTAGCTTTGCCAGTGATTCTGTCTCTTAGATAGCCTTTTAATATTAATGCGGATTCCTCAGAAAAAGAAATAATTAATGGAATCAAATTTTCTACTCTTTCTATAAACTCTATAAGTGGTTCCCTATTCCCAGAATATTCAGGAATCCGGATAATAAGGTCTAACGCGATCTTAAATCTGTCTGCTGCTGATATAACATCCATAATAAAGATTAAAAGCAAGAATTCAGTTGAAATGAGAAATTTTAGTTGGGGAGAATGAAAAAGGCTAAATTGTGTTAGTAGGATAACAAAAGTATGTACAAGATATTTAATAAGTTATGTATATTGTATATACATATAGTTATATACAAATATATAATATATGTAAATGTATAAATTGAGATATATTGAAAAGTATAGCAATGAATATTTATGTATATATATTTTTTTTTTGATTTTGGGTTGTGTTCTTTGGGTTCAGTTTCTTTTCATTTACTGCTGCCTTCTTCGCTGCTTTGCACCGCTACAACTGTTTCTTTTTTGTGTATGCATATCGACGGCTAACTATGAATATCTCCTAACAGACACTTTTTTGTGAAAATCACTTTTTGATGCAGTTTTGTATAGAATTTTCATCTGCATCCCTGAATGCAATCGTTACATCGCTAGCTGCTGTCAAAATCTTTCAATTGTCATATTTTAATACCTCCTATCATATTGGCGCCAAAAATACCTCCTATCATCACATTGTACTCTGGTTTTGTGCAGGAGCAAGGACCGACAAGAAGTGTTTGCTTCATTATCTTACTAAATGTAAGTAGTGTTTGTTTAATTTTTTACTGTTTTACTTGTAAATAAGTATTCTTGTATTATAATAGTCATCAAATTTGATGGTTTTATTACAATAATACACCATAAAAGTCATAAGACTAGTTCACAGTGTGTTAGGAGGTATTCTGTTTCGTAAAACTGGTGCCATAATACCTCCTATCAACAGATTTGTTTTGAAAATTTAATTGTTCAAACTTATAAGTTTCCTATTTAACAACAAAATTCGAATAAATCAATTTTACAATTCCTCCTATCAGCATGAAAAGTTCTCTTTTTTATAAATAAATATCTCCTAAGTTCCTTTTAGTTATGAAAATCACATTTTTTGCCGTTTTAACTATTTTACGTCATAAAGTTTTAAAATAGAAAATACCTTGCAAAATTTCATAACGACTGGTTTTTGCTATGAGAAAATATTCAGTTTTTTTGTGTCTCCTGAACATTTTACAAAATGCGACATAGGAGATATTCATAGTTAGCCGACGATATGCACAATTTTTTTTCAATTACTGTTGTTTTATTCTTCTTTTTTTTCAGTTTGGGTAAGCTTGGGGTTTCACTGTATATAATTTGTTTTTGCTTTTTAGAATTATGTTACAGGAAAGCTTCTCCTTTTTTTTTTTTTTTTTTTTAATTTTTCACTTCTTTTTAAAGATTTAGTTCGTAGGTACACTTTTAATTAAAAAATATGTGTACACCTGTAATACATATAAATATATGCAACTTTTTTCTTTCTTTTTTTTATTTTCTAGTTTTGGCCGATTTATTGCTGTAGTAATTTAATTAGATAAATCAATTGATTATTGATACTTGGGAACTATTTTTCTTTGGTTCGAAGACCGACTGCGCCAATAATGTAAAAACGTGGTTTTCTTTAATAGTCTTTATTTATTGAAATCTAAAATCAGACTGACTCTGAACACAATGATAAAGAATGGAATTTATATATGTATATATTTAGCTTTGTGATTATGAATCTCTAGCCTTGCTCTTCTTAAGAAGATGTAGGGCAAATTATAATCACCCTTATTGCGATAGGCGTTTCACTAAAACGCATACAAAATGACAGAGCTCCAGCCGCTATAATTTTTGTTTTCATAAAAATATAAGTTCAGCCCTCTCTCTGTTCCTCATTGCTCTTACCATTCACTCAAAAGTTATTTTATTTGAACGGCAATTGTGCCACCTAGAGATAAGTCATCTTATTGGCGTTTTATTAAAACGCCATTCGTAATAAGGGTGAATAGTAAATGTTAGTGCTCTATTCTCTTTTGCTTAACAAAGGTAGTAGAGGTGCTATGTACAGTACAAATAAGTATATAAGAGATAGCTTAACTTAAATTATGTATGTGAGAGCTAGGATTAGTGATGTAACTTCTCCCACCTTTATTTCGAAATCTCCTGAGACGAAATCTTATAAACTAACATTTTTATTATTATTTTTTTTTTTTTAACAATATGTTTTTTTTATGATTCAAATTTGACATGTTGGAATTTATTCATCGGAATACTTATGTACGTTTCTAGAACGCTGTTTTTTTTTATATTTTTGATAACAATGAATTTATGAGTATTCTTTGAAAAATAGATACATTTTAGTCTTATACTGTTTTTGTAATATGTACATATAAGATTGTTCAAAAAGCTTTTTGTTTGTGTATTATAGTGTTTCTTTTTTTTCAAATTTTTTTTTGTTTAGGTATATTTGTATTTTCTTTTGATGTTAGAGGGATGTAAGTTCTCGTTTTTATGCATTTTATACTTGGGTTCTTGCTTAAGTCTGAGAGACTTATAATTTTTAATTAAAACTTGATCTTCTTCTCTTAAAGGATCATTTTGTCTTTTTTTGTTTAGCCTTTCTAATGTCTGTTCTTTTTCAGTTTGAATTCTTTCTTTTACTATGCTTTTACTTGTTTTGATTTGCCCTAAAATAAAGCTAATTGGTTTTTCTTTAGTTGTCGAATGAACTGAATTATTATAAAACTCTACTGCCTTAAAGCATTTGCTTTTCATATCCAGTTCTTTGAAATCCGAATTTACTTCCATCACTCTTATCAGTTCATTTAATGTGCTATGGAGCCTTTCGATGTCGGAATTACCGGTATGGCTGTTAGATTTCGTGAGATGAAGTTCAATGCCTTCTTCTCTGAAAAAATCCTTAATGACTAATCCGTCAAACTCATTGTCAGCTATATAAAGCTTGGGTTTCCCTAACGAAGCATGTCTATTCCTTAAAGCTTCTTTAATAGTAATAAGATGAAGAATCATGGCATGCTTAGTAAAGCGGTCAATACTAATTAAAAACCTTTGGTCTTTCATTGTCCAGGTATCCAAACCAACTATTTAATTTTGATCTGATGGAGTATCTGTCAATTTGTATTTTATTTTGTTTGGACTGCGGTCAGATTTTGCTTCCTGACATACGGAACAATTATTTATATATTTTTGAATAAGTGTTTTTAGCTTAGGGAAATATACCTTACTTTCTAAAAACTCAAAGTTTTCATTAATACCCCTGTGATTTGATTCCATTTCGTGAACATTTCGAATATACCTGACGGCTTCCTTTTCATCTTTAAGATCCTCTGCCATGTAAGCACATCTTCTAAATTTGAACTAAACTAAACAATTGAATCAATTTTTTTTTCGGTCGCTTTACTGCTTAGCGCCAACAACGCTTGTTTATTCACACAATTTCTATATAATATAATTTACTAAAACGAGAGATCTGTTTTTGAAAATATTATGATGTCGAAGTTCGTAATTTCAATAATTGATTTATGAAAGCTACACTATATTTGAACATATTTCTAAGTTTTAATTTATATTGTGCAGTATAACGGAATATGTATAAGATTTTGTTATAAAAACTTATGCATTGCCAGTTTTTATGATTAACTAATAATTTTTGAAGATGATTTCAAAAACTTACAATAACTTTGAAAAGTAAACAGCCTTAAATACTCACATGTTCTGCGTATGCAAAGTGCACAATTAATAATTGTTTGTAGCCAGTGGATGTTGGAACAATGTTGAATGTTCCATCAACCAAGAACCTTCTCTGCTCACCAGAAGGAATATTTGAGTTTATTAAGTCCACAATAATTTCTTGTAACTGTAATAAAAAGTGAAATTATGTCCCACCTTGTGTGGGAAATAACTTCACACAGAAGTGAAATTCTGGCCCACGAAAAAGTGAAGCTAATTCCCACCTAAGGTGGGACATAACTTCACCCGAAAAAAGTGAAATTATAACCCACTAGAGGTGAAATTATGACCCATGTGAAGTTATGACCTGTGAAGTTATGCACCCGCACCCTTAAAATCTCATTTCTTGATTTATTCGTCGTTCGTTGGTCGTGCTCATGTGAATAGTCCTTTACACTCTCTTTTTGAATGTAGCCATTTGATTAGTTGGTGATCTGTGAAAACATCAAACTCAACCCCATATAAATATGGTCTAAAATACCCAATTGACCAAACTACAGCTAACAACTCTTTTTCGATGGCACTATACATTACTTCATGTTTGTTAAGTTTTCGACTAGCAAAACATATTGGGTGGTTATCCTCAGGACAGCACCAACGGCATACTTACTGGCATCTGTCGTCAATTTAAACTTTTTGTGAAAGTCAGGGTAATGAAGTATGGGGTGACTAGTTACAAGTTGTTTAAGTTTTTCAAAAGCATTAACATATTGGCAATCCAAAATGTCAATGGGTATATTTTTTTTTAAATACTTAGTCATAGGTTGGGCGACTTTTGCGTAGTCTTTAATAAATTTCCGGTAATAACCCGTCATGCCCAAAAAGCTTTTGATTTGTTTTGATGTCTTTGGTAACGTAAAATTTTTTATTACCTCTATTTTATTGGGATTAGGCTTAATCCCATTTTCCGTCAGAATATGTCCTAAATACTGCGTTTCTTTTTGAAAAAAACTGCATTTATCAATTTGGATTTATAGGTTATATTCTCGGATTCTTTTGAAAACTTTATTTAGATTCACATTATGCTCTACTAAACTTGTGCTAAAAACCAGTATGTCATCGAGATAAACTACACAAACTCGATTTATTAATCCTGAGTGCACCTGATTCATTGTCCTTTGGAAAGTTGAAGGGGCATTTTTGAGACCGAAAGGCATCCTGGTATATTCAAAATGCCCTCGAGAAGTGGAAAAAGCGGTTTTATGCTGGTCTTTCTCATCAACCATAATTTGGTGGAAGCCCTTTGCCAGGTCCAACGTGCTAAAATATTGTGCTCGGCTCAATTTGTCAAAGATGTCGTCAATGTTTGGAATCGGGAATTTGTCGTTAATAGTTACCTCATTTAATTTGCGATAATCGACTACAAGCCTCCACTTTTGTTCACCCGAGTTATCAATTTTTTTTTGGAACTACCCATATGGGACTATTATATGGGCTATTACTATTCTTAATAATTCCTTGATTCAACATATCTTGCACTTGTCGCTCTACCTCTTTTTCATGAATCTGTGGAAATCTGTATGCTCTCGAATAAATTGGTTGCGTTGTGGTTGTTAAAATTTCGTGTTTCACTATATTAATGCTCGTCAATTGCTGACCCTGTATGAAAAACAAGTCACTATTGTTCTTTAATAATTGCTTAACGCTTTCCATTTCTTCCTGATTAAGCTTAGATAAATTAAGTTTCTCCATTGAATACAAAATGTGTGTTGATTCTACAGGCTCTAATAAGTTGATTTTGATTATTTGATTGTTTATTTCGAGCTGAAAGTTATTGAAATCAATTTTCGCCTTCAAAGGTACTAGAATATTTGAACCTATTATAGCGTCAAAATTTTTTTGTTTTAAGTCCATTAACTTCCAGGACATTGTAGCATTAAGTTTCCATTCGTTAGGAACAGTTGAAATTTTTTCGAAGTTGATATATGCTTTTCCTAAGACTGTACTTATCGGTATTGGGCTTATTTTTTTATAGATTTGATAGCTGGAAACAAAGTTTCCTCTAAAATGGATATAGATGATCCACTAAGCAATCGATTATTTGATCGTTTATTGTCAACGCTACTATTGGAGATGGAAAGCTTCCGAGGCTTCTACAGGAAAATTTTCTGCACTTTGAAAATCTCTTTCTATATTACTAACGTCCGTTGGTTCTGGATTATCAAAATGCTCATATCTATTCTGAATGGAATTGTTCTGATTTCTTTCGTTATTGAAAGACCTATTATTAGAAGATTGACCCCACTGGTTATTTCTAGATTTATTATAGTAAGTGTTTGGAAATTGTCTTGAACTACTGTGCGGCTGCCTATTGCTACTATTACCAAATCGTGTGGAGGTATTATTATGGTATTGTCTTGGGGTATTTTGATTAAACTGGCTTGAATTGACGTTTTGAGATGGGTTTACATAATGTGGTATTATTGTTTTGAAAGCGTTCTAAATTTTGGTTTTGATTTGAGTAATTGTTTCTAACATCTTGGCTAGTTCCCCGTTCAGAAAAATTATTTAATAATTGATTTGTTTGCCTTACATTGTATGATCTTGAAGGCCATAAGAACTTGTCACTTTGTCTGTTACTACCATAACCTTGATGTTTGATATCTAAGACTATTTTGTAAGCATCTCTAAGGGAACCCGGATTTCTACTTAGTGCAATTGTTTTTGTTGGTTCAGGTATGTTATGCTTGAATGCTTCCAAAGCGATGCGGTTGTTAGAATCCATAATTCCCGTGTCGTTATTGTTTTGAAGCAAATTGACATTATTTATTCTACAAAGTAGGTTGTTTATTTCATCAAAGTAACTTTCAATTGTTGTCTTTACTCTGACTGAACGTATTTTATCTATTAAAACTTCACCACTAACCTTTTCGCCAAATTCTTCTATGAGAAATGCTTTTAAATCAGTCCACTCGGTTATCCTGCCTCTTCTTTGTAATGCTTCTCTAGCTTTGCCAGTGATTCTGTCTCTTAGATAGCCTTTTAATATTAATGCGGATTCCTCAGAAAAAGAAATAATTAATGGAATCAAATTTTCTACTCTTTCTATAAACTCTATAAGTGGTTCCCTATTCCCAGAATATTCAGGAATCCGGATAATAAGGTCTAACGCGATCTTAAATCTGTCTGCTGCTGATATAACATCCATAATAAAGATTAAAAGCAAGAATTCAGTTGAAATGAGAAATTTTAGTTGGGGAGAATGAAAAAGGCTAAATTGTGTTAGTAGGATAACAAAAGTATGTACAAGATATTTAATAAGTTATGTATATTGTATATACATATAGTTATATACAAATATATAATATATGTAAATGTATAAATTGAGATATATTGAAAAGTATAGCAATGAATATTTATGTATATATATTTTTTTTTTGATTTTGGGTTGTGTTCTTTGGGTTCAGTTTCTTTTCATTTACTGCTGCCTTCTTCGCTGCTTTGCACCGCTACAACTGTTTCTTTTTTGTGTATGCATATCGACGGCTAACTATGAATATCTCCTAACAGACACTTTTTTGTGAAAATCACTTTTTGATGCAGTTTTGTATAGAATTTTCATCTGCATCCCTGAATGCAATCGTTACATCGCTAGCTGCTGTCAAAATCTTTCAATTGTCATATTTTAATACCTCCTATCATATTGGCGCCAAAAATACCTCCTATCATCACATTGTACTCTGGTTTTGTGCAGGAGCAAGGACCGACAAGAAGTGTTTGCTTCATTATCTTACTAAATGTAAGTAGTGTTTGTTTAATTTTTTACTGTTTTACTTGTAAATAAGTATTCTTGTATTATAATAGTCATCAAATTTGATGGTTTTATTACAATAATACACCATAAAAGTCATAAGACTAGTTCACAGTGTGTTAGGAGGTATTCTGTTTCGTAAAACTGGTGCCATAATACCTCCTATCAACAGATTTGTTTTGAAAATTTAATTGTTCAAACTTATAAGTTTCCTATTTAACAACAAAATTCGAATAAATCAATTTTACAATTCCTCCTATCAGCATGAAAAGTTCTCTTTTTTATAAATAAATATCTCCTAAGTTCCTTTTAGTTATGAAAATCACATTTTTTGCCGTTTTAACTATTTTACGTCATAAAGTTTTAAAATAGAAAATACCTTGCAAAATTTCATAACGACTGGTTTTTGCTATGAGAAAATATTCAGTTTTTTTGTGTCTCCTGAACATTTTACAAAATGCGACATAGGAGATATTCATAGTTAGCCGACGATATGCACAATTTTTTTTTCAATTACTGTTGTTTTATTCTTCTTTTTTTTCAGTTTGGGTAAGCTTGGGGTTTCACTGTATATAATTTGTTTTTGCTTTTTAGAATTATGTTACAGGAAAGCTTCTCCTTTTTTTTTTTTTTTTAATTTTTCACTTCTTTTTAAAGATTTAGTTCGTAGGTACACTTTTAATTAAAAAATATGTGTACACCTGTAATACATATAAATATATGCAACTTTTTTCTTTCTTTTTTTTATTTTCTAGTTTTGGCCGATTTATTGCTGTAGTAATTTAATTAGATAAATCAATTGATTATTGATACTTGGGAACTATTTTTCTTTGGTTCGAAGACCGACTGCGCCAATAATGTAAAAACGTGGTTTTCTTTAATAGTCTTTATTTATTGAAATCTAAAATCAGACTGACTCTGAACACAATGATAAAGAATGGAATTTATATATGTATATATTTAGCTTTGTGATTATGAATCTCTAGCCTTGCTCTTCTTAAGAAGATGTAGGGCAAATTATAATCACCCTTATTGCGATAGGCGTTTCACTAAAACGCATACAAAATGACAGAGCTCCAGCCGCTATAATTTTTGTTTTCATAAAAATATAAGTTCAGCCCTCTCTCTGTTCCTCATTGCTCTTACCATTCACTCAAAAGTTATTTTATTTGAACGGCAATTGTGCCACCTAGAGATAAGTCATCTTATTGGCGTTTTATTAAAACGCCATTCGTAATAAGGGTGAATAGTAAATGTTAGTGCTCTATTCTCTTTTGCTTAACAAAGGTAGTAGAGGTGCTATGTACAGTACAAATAAGTATATAAGAGATAGCTTAACTTAAATTATGTATGTGAGAGCTAGGATTAGTGATGTAACTTCTCCCACCTTTATTTCGAAATCTCCTGAGACGAAATCTTATAAACTAACATTTTTATTATTATTTTTTTTTTTTTAACAATATGTTTTTTTTATGATTCAAATTTTACATGTTGGAATTTATTCATCGGAATACTTATGTACGTTTCTAGAACGCTGTTTTTTTTTATATTTTTGATAACAATGAATTTATGAGTATTCTTTGAAAAATAGATACATTTTAGTCTTATACTGTTTTTGTAATATGTACATATAAGATTGTTCAAAAAGCTTTTTGTTTGTGTATTATAGTGTTTCTTTTTTTTCAAATTTTTTTTTGTTTAGGTATATTTGTATTTTCTTTTGATGTTAGAGGGATGTAAGTTCTCGTTTTTATGCATTTTATACTTGGGTTCTTGCTTAAGTCTGAGAGACTTATAATTTTTAATTAAAACTTGATCTTCTTCTCTTAAAGGATCATTTTGTCTTTTTTTGTTTAGCCTTTCTAATGTCTGTTCTTTTTCAGTTTGAATTCTTTCTTTTACTATGCTTTTACTTGTTTTGATTTGCCCTAAAATAAAGCTAATTGGTTTTTCTTTAGTTGTCGAATGAACTGAATTATTATAAAACTCTACTGCCTTAAAGCATTTGCTTTTCATATCCAGTTCTTTGAAATCCGAATTTACTTCCATCACTCTTATCAGTTCATTTAATGTGCTATGGAGCCTTTCGATGTCGGAATTACCGGTATGGCTGTTAGATTTCGTGAGATGAAGTTCAATGCCTTCTTCTCTGAAAAAATCCTTAATGACTAATCCGTCAAACTCATTGTCAGCTATATAAAGCTTGGGTTTCCCTAACGAAGCATGTCTATTCCTTAAAGCTTCTTTAATAGTAATAAGATGAAGAATCATGGCATGCTTAGTAAAGCGGTCAATACTAATTAAAAACCTTTGGTCTTTCATTGTCCAGGTATCCAAACCAACTATTTAATTTTGATCTGATGGAGTATCTGTCAATTTGTATTTTATTTTGTTTGGACTGCGGTCAGATTTTGCTTCCTGACATACGGAACAATTATTTATATATTTTTGAATAAGTGTTTTTAGCTTAGGGAAATATACCTTACTTCCTAAAAACTCAAAGTTTTCATTAATACCCCTGTGATTTGATTCCATTTCGTGAACATTTCGAATATACCTGACGGCTTCCTTTTCATCTTTAAGATCCTCTGCCATGTAAGCACATCTTCTAAATTTGATGTTCTTATAGCCACTAAACAATTGAATCAATTTTAACTGTACCTTATTGTAAAGATGATCGTCAATTTCAGTGTAAATTCCAATTGTACCTTTCTTTATAAGTCTTCTAAAAATGTCTGTCATCGTTTATTACTGTTGATATCTAATTCTGAAATATATATTCTTTTATTTTTGTGAACAATATCCATTTCATTTGTTTTTGATTTCAGAAGAATGATCTGTGTATTATATTTGTTAACTATTGTGTCAACTATGGGGATATGGTCATCAAAATTTTCAATTTGGCTGTGAATTGTACCTAGCATTGCACTCTGAGAGTTTGTTTCTGTACTGTTTTCGCTAACGGCGTTGATTTCCATTGCATCTGTGTTAATTCTGCTCAGAAAATCGGTTACATTATTATCCTTTCCCTGAATGTAGTCTACTTTAAATGAATATTCCCCTTATTTTAGCAACCAGTGTTGCAACCTTGAGCTGATATCCTTAAGTACTATTCACATGAGAACGACCAACGAACAACGAATGAACGAATATTCGTATATTTTGACATTTCATTCACATGAGTGTTTTACATTCGTCACGAACAACGAACACAATTTACATGCAAAACAAGAATAGGGAATGATTTTGAGGTTAAGCACGCGCGAAAAATTTATTCGTTGGAGTGTGGATTGTATGTGGAACGAGAATAAAGTCTGACAGTTCGTACCTACTAGATGTTTATTCGTAACGAATAAACTTTTTTTCTCAATTTTGTTAATTTGAGGCACAAAAATAAAAGTTTATCCACCTAAAAATAAGTATGAACTATTTTTCCATCGTTTCCAAAAAAAATCGTGAGGAATTTATGCTAGTAAAGTACTTAAAATCGGTGCGGGTGCATAACTTCACAGGTCATAACTTCACATGGGTCATAATTTCACCTCTAGTGGGTTATAATTTCACTTTTTTCGGGTGAAGTTATGTCCCACCTTAGGTGAGCAACAATTTCACCTGAAATTTGTGTGAAATTATTTCCCACCTACATTGTAAAAAATCTTTAGAAATCCAATCAGTCAAAAGCCAACAAAAATTATAAATTGTAATCAATTTATTGAAACATTTTTATTAACAAAAAATATCAAAAACTGTTATTTATAAAAAAAAAAATTATTCTTATGAAAGGTACTTTATATCATGAGCAGAGAAGGTTCTTGGTTGATGGAATATTCAACATTGTTCCAACATCCACTGGCTACAAACAATTATTAATTGTGCACTTTGCATACGCAGAACATGTGAGTATTTAAGGCTGTTTACTTTTCAAAGTTATTGTAAGTTTTTGAAATCATCTTCAAAAATTATTAGTTAATCATAAAAACTGGCAATGCATAAGTTTTTATAACAAAATCTTATACATATTCCGTTATACTGCACAATATAAATTAAAACTTAGAAATATGTTCAAATATAGTGTAGCTTTCATAAATCAATTATTGAAATTACGAACTTCGACATCATAATATTTTCAAAAACAGATCTCTCGTTTTAGTAAATTATATTATATAGAAATTGTGTGAATAAACAAGCGTTGTTGGCGCTAAGCAGTAAAGCGACCGAAAAAAAAATTGCGCAATTTTTTTTTCGGTCGCTTTACTGCTTAGCGCCAACAACGCTTGTTTATTCACACAATTTCTATATAATATAATTTACTAAAACGAGAGATCTGTTTTTGAAAATATTATGATGTCGAAGTTCGTAATTTCAATAATTGATTTATGAAAGCTACACTATATTTGAACATATTTCTAAGTTTTAATTTATATTGTGCAGTATAACGGAATAAGTATAAGATTTTGTTATAAAAACTTATGCATTGCCAGTTTTTATGATTAACTAATAATTTTTGAAGATGATTTCAAAAACTTACAATAACTTTGAAAAGTAAACAGCCTTAAATACTCACATGTTCTGCGTATGCAAAGTGCACAATTAATAATTGTTTGTAGCCAGTGGATGTTGGAACAATGTTGAATGTTCCATCAACCAAGAACCTTCTCTGCTCACCAGAAGGAATATTTGAGTTTATTAAGTCCACAATAATTTCTTGTAACTGTAATAAAAAGTGAAATTATGTCCCACCTTGTGTGGGAAATAACTTCACACAGAAGTGAAATTCTGGCCCACGAAAAAGTGAAGCTAATTCCCACCTAAGGTGGGACATAACTTCACCCGAAAAAAGTGAAATTATAACCCACTAGAGGTGAAATTATGACCCATGTGAAGTTATGACCTGTGAAGTTATGCACCCGCACCCTTAAAATCTCATTTCTTGATTTATTCGTCGTTCGTTGGTCGTGCTCATGTGAATAGTCCTTTACACTCTCTTTTTGAATGTAGCCATTTGATTAGTTGGTGATCTGTGAAAACATCAAACTCAACCCCATATAAATATGGTCTAAAATACCCAATTGACCAAACTACAGCTAACAACTCTTTTTCGATGGCACTATACATTACTTCATGTTTGTTAAGTTTTCGACTAGCAAAACATATTGGGTGGTTATCCTCAGGACAGCACCAACGGCATACTTACTGGCATCTGTCGTCAATTTAAACTTTTTGTGAAAGTCAGGGTAATGAAGTATGGGGTGACTAGTTACAAGTTGTTTAAGTTTTTCAAAAGCATTAACATATTGGCAATCCAAAATGTCAATGGGTATATTTTTTTTTAAATACTTAGTCATAGGTTGGGCGACTTTTGCGTAGTCTTTAATAAATTTCCGGTAATAACCCGTCATGCCCAAAAAGCTTTTGATTTGTTTTGATGTCTTTGGTAACGTAAAATTTTTTATTACCTCTATTTTATTGGGATTAGGCTTAATCCCATTTTCCGTCAGAATATGTCCTAAATACTGCGTTTCTTTTTGAAAAAAACTGCATTTATCAATTTGGATTTATAGGTTATATTCTCGGATTCTTTTGAAAACTTTATTTAGATTCACATTATGCTCTACTAAACTTGTGCTAAAAACTAGTATGTCATCGAGATAAACTACACAAACTCGATTTATTAATCCTGAGTGCACCTGATTCATTGTCCTTTGGAAAGTTGAAGGGGCATTTTTGAGACCGAAAGGCATTCTGGTATATTCAAAATGCCCTCGAGAAGTGGAAAAAGCGGTTTTATGCTGGTCTTTCTCATCAACCATAATTTGGTGGAAGCCCTTTGCCAGGTCCAACGTGCTAAAATATTGTGCTCGGCCCAATTTGTCAAAGATGTCGTCAATGTTTGGAATCGGGAATTTGTCGTTAATAGTTACCTCATTTAATTTGCGATAATCGACTACAAGCCTCCACTTTTGTTCACCCGAGTTATCAATTTTTTTTTGGAACTACCCATATGGGACTATTATATGGGCTATTACTATTCTTAATAATTCCTTGATTCAACATATCTTGCACTTGTCGCTCTACCTCTTTTTCATGAATCTGTGGAAATCTGTATGCTCTCGAATAAATTGGTTGCGTTGTGGTTGTTAAAATTTCGTGTTTCACTATATTAATGCTCGTCAATTGCTGACCCTGTATGAAAAACAAGTCACTATTGTTCTTTAATAATTGCTTAACGCTTTCCATTTCTTCCTGATTAAGCTTAGATAAATTAAGTTTCTCCATTGAATACAAAATGTGTGTTGATTCTACAGGCTCTAATAAGTTGATTTTGATTATTTGATTGTTTATTTCGAGCTGAAAGTTATTGAAATCAATTTTCGCCTTCAAAGGTACTAGAATATTTGAACCTATTATAGCGTCAAAATTTTTTTGTTTTAAGTCCATTAACTTCCAGGACATTGTAGCATTAAGTTTCCATTCGTTAGGAACAGTTGAAATTTTTTCGAAGTTGATATATGCTTTTCCTAAGACTGTACTTATCGGTATTGGGCTTATTTTTTTATAGATTTGATAGCTGGAAACAAAGTTTCCTCTAAAATGGATATAGATGATCCACTAAGCAATCGATTATTTGATCGTTTATTGTCAACGCTACTATTGGAGATGGAAAGCTTCCGAGGCTTCTACAGGAAAATTTTCTGCACTTTGAAAATCTCTTTCTATATTACTAACGTCCGTTGGTTCTGGATTATCAAAATGCTCATATCTATTCTGAATGGAATTGTTCTGATTTCTTTCGTTATTGAAAGACCTATTATTAGAAGATTGACCCCACTGGTTATTTCTAGATTTATTATAGTAAGTGTTTGGAAATTGTCTTGAACTACTGTGCGGCTGCCTATTGCTACTATTACCAAATCGTGTGGAGGTATTATTATGGTATTGTCTTGGGGTATTTTGATTAAACTGGCTTGAATTGACGTTTTGAGATGGGTTTACATAATGTGGTATTATTGTTTTGAAAGCGTTCTAAATTTTGGTTTTGATTTGAGTAATTGTTTCTAACATCTTGGCTAGTTCCCCGTTCAGAAAAATTATTTAATAATTGATTTGTTTGCCTTACATTGTATGATCTTGAAGGCCATAAGAACTTGTCACTTTGTCTGTTACTACCATAACCTTGATGTTTGATATCTAAGACTATTTTGTAAGCATCTCTAAGGGAACCCGGATTTCTACTTAGTGCAATTGTTTTTGTTGGTTCAGGTATGTTATGCTTGAATGCTTCCAAAGCGATGCGGTTGTTAGAATCCATAATTCCCGTGTCGTTATTGTTTTGAAGCAAATTGACATTATTTATTCTACAAAGTAGGTTGTTTATTTCATCAAAGTAACTTTCAATTGTTGTCTTTACTCTGACTGAACGTATTTTATCTATTAAAACTTCACCACTAACCTTTTCGCCAAATTCTTCTATGAGAAATGCTTTTAAATCAGTCCACTCGGTTATCCTGCCTCTTCTTTGTAATGCTTCTCTAGCTTTGCCAGTGATTCTGTCTCTTAGATAGCCTTTTAATATTAATGCGGATTCCTCAGAAAAAGAAATAATTAATGGAATCAAATTTTCTACTCTTTCTATAAACTCTATAAGTGGTTCCCTATTCCCAGAATATTCATGAATCCGGATAATAAGGTCTAACGCGATCTTAAATCTGTCTGCTGCTGATATAACATCCATAATAAAGATTAAAAGCAAGAATTCAGTTGAAATGAGAAATTTTAGTTGGGGAGAATGAAAAAGGCTAAATTGTGTTAGTAGGATAACAAAAGTATGTACAAGATATTTAATAAGTTATGTATATTGTATATACATATAGTTATATACAAATATATATGTAAATGTATAAATTGAGATATATTGAAAAGTATAGCAATGAATATTTATGTATATATATTTTTTTTTTGATTTTGGGTTGTGTTCTTTGGGTTCAGTTTCTTTTCATTTACTGCTGCCTTCTTCGCTGCTTTGCACCGCTACAACTGTTTCTTTTTTGTGTATGCATATCGACGGCTAACTATGAATATCTCCTAACAGACACTTTTTTGTGAAAATCACTTTTTGATGCAGTTTTGTATAGAATTTTCATCTGCATCGCTGAATGCAATCGTTATATCGCTAGCTGCTGTCAAAATCTTTCAATTGTCATATTTTAATACCTCCTATCATATTGGCGCCAAAAATACCTCCTATCATCACATTGTACTCTGGTTTTGTGCAGGAGCAAGGACCGACAAGAAGTGTTTGCTTCATTATCTTACTAAATGTAAGTAGTGTTTGTTTAATTTTTTACTGTTTTACTTGTAAATAAGTATTCTTGTATTATAATAGTCATCAAATTTGATGGTTTTATTACAATAATACACCATAAAAGTCATAAGACTAGTTCACAGTGTGTTAGGAGGTATTCTGTTTCGTAAAACTGGTGCCATAATACCTCCTATCAACAGATTTGTTTTGAAAATTTAATTGTTCAAACTTATAAGTTTCCTATTTAACAACAAAATTCGAATAAATCAATTTTACAATTCCTCCTATCAGCATGAAAAGTTCTCTTTTTTATAAATAAATATCTCCTAAGTTCCTTTTAGTTATGAAAATCACATTTTTTGCCGTTTTAACTATTTTACGTCATAAAGTTTTAAAATAGAAAATACCTTGCAAAATTTCATAACGACTGGTTTTTGCTATGAGAAAATATTCATTTTTTTTGTGTCTCCTGAACATTTTACAAAATGCGGCATAGGAGATATTCATAGTTAGCCGACGATATGCACAATTTTTTTTTTCAATTACTGTTGTTTTATTCTTCTTTTTTTTCAGTTTGGGTAAGCTTGGGGTTTCACTGTACCTATATAATTTGTTTTTGCTTTTTAGAATTATGTTACAGGAAAGCTTCTCCTTTTTTTTTTTTTTTTTTTTTTTAATTTTTCACTTCTTTTTAAAGATTTAGTTTGTAGGTACACTTTAAATTAAAAAATATGTGTACACCTGTAATACATATAAATATATGCACAATGATAAAGAATGGAATTTATATATGTATATATTTAGCTTTGTGATTATGAATCTCTAGCCTTGCTCTTCTTAAGAAGATATAGGGGAAATTATAATAGTAAATGTTAGTGCTCTATTCTCTTTTGCTTAACAAAGGTAGTAGAGGTGCTATTTCAAATAAGTATAAGAGATAGCTTAACTTAAACTATGTGAGAGCTAGGATTAGTGATGTAACTCGCGCCTTTGAACATCCATATTCAAGAACTTCTGACATTTCCTCTGTGAGTGCTGGCTCAAAATTACCCGCGACACAAGATAAATGCTGCAGCAAACGATCCGCCTCACCTTCTCAACTCGACTTCAGGAAGTGCATCTTGTCGATATCCGTTAAATTATGGTTAGAACAGACCAAGGAATCAAATCTGTCGTGAAACGACCGCCATTTTGTGTTTTCCCCATTAAATTTAGGGAGATCAATTTTTTGTTATCTCAGTTCGGTACGAACCATACCTGACTGGCCTAAACTCTGACCAGCCTGACCTGCTGCCATCGCTGACGTTGCAGGAACCGACGACAAACTCTCCAACAATTCTGTTGAATCGGACCTGTAATCCAGGTAAGTGTCGTTTATTTTGTCAAAGGCTTCAAAATAATCCTCCTTTTCTATCCCAGCTTCCAATTTGGAACCCCCAACGACGCGACGTTTTGGTGATAGAGTTTTGCTGAAGCCATGTTTTCTTCAAGCAAGGCTAAACGACTACTTGCAATTGCACGGGTACGACGAAAGAGCCCAGGGCACTTTTTTAAAATTCCTATAGTTCCTCTCAATTTGCTACAAGGGGCTTTTTTGGAGAGCTCCGTAAAACAAAGAAGAACCAAGAGCAGGAACTGGATTCGACATTTTTAAGTTTGGGTATAATTTATTGATTTATAAAATACGACACAACAAGAACGAACTTACTTAAATTCCTCTCTTCTTTGCAGTGGCAACCTTGGATGACCTTGTAGTCCTTGATGACTTGACTTCAGCAGCAGATCTAGTTTTAAGTTTATTAAGATTGGCGTTTTTAATCGCGCGCGATTGATTAGTTTTAAGCAAATTTAATTCGATAGAATTGAAACTTTACTTAGTTTTTAAACTCTAAAGGAGTTCTTTATATGTAATATATATATGCACTAGAGTGTTCGTAAAACGACTCTGCAACTTTACACACTTTTTGTCTTTTAAATGTTAATGTTACACACACACACTAAATGTTTTTCAATACTGTTCGTAAATCGGCTTCGAAGGAAAAAATGTTCCGACTGGGCTTATTTTCTAAATTGAAAAAACTAGGAAAAAACTAATATAAAGGAAACACACAACTTCACCTTTTAACTTGCAAATTGGTTGTATTTAATTCTCTTCTCGAATCTTAGTCATATGACTTTTTGTATATTAAGTACCTACATTAGTTTTTCATAAACATTCTATGTTTATGTTTACGTTTACAATTTGTGGAACATATGTTTAGTGTTGTTTATTTCGGTTGTAAATGTTTCCATTTAGTTCTAAACACGGATGCTTCGGATTTTGGGGTTTGAGCTGTCCTTAGTCAGACTTCTGACGAAGGGGAAAAGGTGATCTTCTATCTGAGTAGATCCCTCAACCGATGCGAAAGGAACTATTCCACTACGGAAAAGGATTGTTTGGCAGTGCTATGGGCCATAGAAAAACTGAGACCTTACTTGGAGGGAGTTAGGTTCACAGTCATTACAGACCACCATTCCTTGCTCTGGTTGAGTAAATTGAAAGATCCTGTTGGTAGACTGGAGCGGTGGGCGGTACGTCTACAACAGTTTGATTTCGAAATAATTCATAGGAAAGGCAAGGATCATGTGGTTCCAGATATGCTTTCGAGAAGCGTACCGGTTTTATCCGGGATTTCAGAACACAACACAGATTTTTGGATGAAGAAGATGATCGATCTGATCGAGAAGGACCCATTAGCGTTTCCATCACGGAGGTTCGAAAACGGAACACTTTTTAAACATAATAATGAATAATAATGAATGCAAAATTGTAGGAGTGATAGGAAAAATATTTTAGAAAAAAGTCATGATCATCCGCTAGCAATATCTACATATGGAGGTTCAAAAGACTTTTGCTAGGGTAGAAGGGAATTATAACTGGCCGAAAATGAGAGCAGATATAGCAATGTACGTTAGGAACTGTAAGATATGTCAAAGTGTAAGACCGGTTCATGATAAACCGGCAGGTATAATGACGGAGAGGAAAGGGGTATCCAATCCGTGAAAGATGGTTTGTGTGGATCTCGTTGGTCCGCTTCCTAAGTCTAGTAAGGGGTATTTATGCATACCCTTACCGTTGTGGATTAGGTCTGCAACAGCGAAAACTGTGTGCAAGGAACTCGAAGATAATGTCTTTTTGCTATTTGGTGTTCCAAAAATCGTAGTGTGTGTTGTGTGATAATGCTCTTCAATTTAAAAGTAGGTAGTTAAAATCTTTATGCGATGGATATAGGTCGTCAATTAGGTTTACAGCGCACTACCACCCTCAGGCTAATCCGGTAGAACGGATTAACCAAATCTTGAAAATGACACTGCGGGCTTATAAGACGGACAACCATCGCGTTTGGGACTCTCAGTTGGCGAAAGTCGCGTGTAGTATCCGCACCTCCCAACATGGGTCTTGGGATTATCACCTTATTATGCTGTATTCGAGAGGACGATGGTTACCTCCGGGTCAGGGCTCGCGAGCGCCACACCTCCCAACGAGTCTGTTACCAATAACAATAATGATTTTTTTATTTTTTTTATTTTTTTTTTTTTAAATACCAGCTGGAGCACTCAGACCTAAATACCAGTCCATTGTACTACCAGATAGCAACCTTCTATTTGTTATAGCTTTCCAGATGTTCGGAGAAAAGCCAAAAGACGCTGCCATGATAAGGAGCCTAAGTTACCAGCTCTCACCATGTCTGCGCCGAGTATCTGTAACCTCATGCGAGAAAAAGCAGGACATTCACAGAGGAAGTGCTCTGCGGTGTCCTCATCTTCTCCACAAGATTCACAGAGTGTGGTATCACTTAAGCCTAACACGTTTAAATGCTTGGCAAAAGAGAAGTGCCCGCTGGCAACGCCAATAAGCTTTCTACAGTCTTTTCTGCTACGAGCTAGCAAAAATGTTGCAGTCTTCTTACTAACGTTGGGGAGCATACGCTTGGTTTGTCTGCATCCAATGGAGGCATGCCATCTACGATTTTGCTCTTCACAGATCCAATCCAATATCAAACAATAATGATACCGGGGGACAAAGGGACATGGGCGAAATAGAAAATAGATTAAGAAAGCTTAGGGAAGAAATAGGTAGAAAACTAGAAGCGGCTAGCAAGAAGTCCGCCAAAACTTACAATCTTCGAAAAAGAGACGTGAAGTACTTCCCGAACGAATAAGTTTGGAGAAAAAACCTTACACTGTCCGACGTCGCAAACTATTACGCCGCTAAACTGGCCCCAAAGTATGTGGGGCCATTCAAAATCAAAAAGAGAGTTTCGCCATGGACTTATGTCCTAATGGACGAAAAAGGCATCGAAAAAGGTACATGGAATGTAAAGGACTTAAAGGTGTACCACGATGAGCCTGATAATTCCCAAGATTAGTCGCTTAGCCGAGGATAGGCTCGCTTAGAGGAACTGAGAGCCGAAACTATTGTTGGGTAGGACATGAAATCTAAATGAGTTTGTATGAGGTACTCTTTTGCCAGAGTGTAGTGGGACATTGTCCCACCTCGAATGTCCCATGACGAATAGGCTTAGGCACTTTTCTTTAAATTACCCATAATTTGGTTTGATTTTATTATTGCCGAAAAATTAAAAGTACAATGTTTACCGTTTCTTGCACCAAAGATAATTTCTTTTTTATATCCTGTTTTCAATAACAGACAAATGTACAGCGAACCATTAAAATTTTTCATCATAAGTGGGAATGTTAAAAAAAAAATCCAATTAATAAAATATTTTTTAGCGCACAACAAACACAACTTATTCTTACTGCTTTTCCAACATTGAAAAACAATTTTTTTTTTTACTTAGCAACAATAGTCAAGCAGAACAATTTTTGAAATTAAAACATGCATAGTCTAGCTACTAAGCTGTCCAGCAGTGATTTATATACTTTCGTAGAAGAAATTTTGCTTTTTAATAAGAATGAAAAAAAAAAAGATTAAAACCAATAATGTGATAGCAATGCTGTTTAATCAATTACCGATCCATTTATTTTGTACATTTTCTACACATAGATGCAGTGTAGAAGAACACACGTATTATATAGGTACCACACACAAATCTACTATCAATCAAATATCAAACCATGAAAATTGAAATAATGAAAACAAATACCGATTATACAAATATATACACATATGTCGCAATTCATTAACTATATCCTACCCTCTGTATGGAATATATGTACATACATACACAGATGCAAAACAAATTTTCTGCCTGATCTCAAGTCAGAGGCAATTTTTAATTGCAACCGCAACCGTTTTATTTTAGTTAAAACAGCAACCCAGCATAAAAAAATAAAATCAAAACAACAGTAACAGGCCGCCTCCACCTGCAAGAATTTTCGTTATGTCGACTCGACTTGACATCAAAGACACAAATAAACGTTAGCGTGACTGGGCAAATAATGTTATGACATTTCATTTTGTACTCGAACCTCATCGATGGTGGATGCAGAATTTTGACAACGGAATGAAAGCAAAGATAAGAATTTTTACATTGAAATTTTTTATTTTGAAATTTTCCAATCAGTCATAATTGTATTACTGTATTGCAAACTCGAAAAAAAAAAAATGTTGAGAAAAACTTTTTTTAGGTTGTAATATGAGCTACCAATACGAACCGACACTGATAAAAGACGAAAAATTATGAGAAAAAATGACATTTTCCACCAACACGCACAAAAAACTTGCATCTGTCAAATTTGATGTCAAGCTGACTCTGTCAAGATAAAATCGAAGACAGAGATATCAGAGATTGCGACATGACGTCAAATGACCCGCCTCCACGTAACATTTGATGTTAAGTCGAGCCGACATAACAAAAATTCTTGCAGGTGGAGGCGGCCTGTAAAGAAGCTCCTTATACATATTAAGATCACATAACGCAGAAAATTATCGAAATTGAAATACTCCTACCCCTAACGCTTTCATATAATTAGAAGATACATACTTCCTTTCTATTGCATTTTAATTGTTAAGGCGAATTCACATGAGCACGACCAACGAACGACGAATAAATAAAGAAATGTGATTTTAAGTACCTTACAAGCATAAATTCTTCACGAATTTTTTAGGAAACGATGGAAATATAGTTCATACTTAGTTTTAGGTGGACAAACTGT
Organism: Melanostoma mellinum; assembly: GCA_914767635.1. Classification (NCBI taxonomy): domain Eukaryota; kingdom Metazoa; phylum Arthropoda; class Insecta; order Diptera; family Syrphidae; genus Melanostoma; species Melanostoma mellinum. Next base: position 128,243,509 of record OU612059.1, read on the forward strand.
TATTTTTGTACCTAAGCTTTTGGGAACAGAGAAAATAAATTTATTCGTTACGAATAAAATTTATTCGTAACGAATAAATTTCTTTTCTCTATTGCTTTAATTGTAGGCACACAAATAAGAGTTTATACACCTAAAAATTAGTATGAACTATTTTTCCATCGTTTCCTAAAAAATTCGTGAAGAATTTATGCTTGTAAGGTACTTAAAATCACATTTCTTTATTTATTCGTCGTTCGTTGGTCGTGCTCATGTGAATTCACCTTTAAAACAATACTCGTAATCGTCCTCCATCCCTTGATCAAGCATGCACCAAGCACCATACGACAGGTAGACATACTCTTACCTTCGTATTTCCTTCCGAAATACAAAACTCTTTTCTTTACTCTCCTCAAGTCCTCAAGTGTCCTCTAACTAGCCCCGTCCACACTGTCCAATTTGTTTGTCAAGCATCGAACTTGTCAAACAAATTGGATAGTGTGGCCGCTCATCAACAGGCTTGTCAAATTTGTTGGATGGTTTTCAAAATTTTTTGATATTTTTGCAAGTTGGACAACAAATTGGATGAGTGTGGACGCAAGTCGTCAAACTTGGAAGAAATTTCATTTCAAAAATGTTTTCAAGTAGTGCACATCGCACGGAAAGAACATTTTTCTCTGTTCGACATTCATGAGGAATTTATGATGGTGTCAGGTAGTGCACCTCGCAAGGAAAAAATGTTGGGTAGATTGAAAATGGATTTTATGATATTTTCAGGTTGTGGACCTCGCACGGAAAAATTTCTTTTTGTTGGTAGGCACATTGAAATAGGAATTTACGATACTTTCAGGTAATGGGCGTCACAAGGAAAAATATTTTTTTCCTTGATGGGCACTTGAGGGTTTTAGGTAGTGCACCAAGCAAGGAAAAAATGTTGGGCAGATTGAAAATGGATTTTATGAGGGTTTTAGGTAGCGCACCTAGCAAGGAAATGAAATGATCATGATCAAAATTCTAAAAAGAACTGATTATTTCCAAATTCCAAATGTTTTCAGGTACCTAGTGCACATCACATGCACGGAAAGAATATTTTTTCTACAGCTTATAATTTAAATTAAAGTCGATTATCTCCAAATGTTTTCAGGTAGCGCACATCGTACGGAAAGAATATTTTTTCTGCGTTGTGCACATTTATGATGTTTTTAGGTAGTCTACCTCTACAGTCCCTACACACTTTCTTTTGTTTTTCTTGCTTTTCTAAAATTTCATCCCTAAATTGCGCTGCTACTGCTATGTCCTTCATGGTTGAAATTCAGACCAGAATGAAGTTGGACAACTTGTTTGATCAGTGTGGACGCTATGGGTTTTTTCCGTCCAACTTTTCATAAATTATTCTCTTTTGAGGAGAAACGCACAAACGTCCCAACGTCCCATTGCTCCTCTTTTTTAGACAAACGCACAAACGTCCCATTGCCATGACAAATATTTCAACTCCTCAAAACTCAAATGGTCTTCATTTTCGTATTCACTTTCATACATTCGTCTCTTTGAGCAAAGGTCCCATTGTGTTTTCAGAAACACAATTGAGTTCGTTCATTCATACCTCTTTAGGCTTCATTTCTCTTTGCAACCACGTTCTATTCGCTTTACAACCATCCACAAACCACAGCATATTCACGATGATCATACTTATACTAGCACATCATCTTTCGGACACCGGTTCGATCTCGCTGTTAATGTGTATACTTGCATAGTTAAGAGATGGTTGAATGTAGTGTGTGTAAGGCATGCCTTGCATAGAACATGGAAAGAAGTTCGCCTTAGTATAGTAGTAGCTTGTACCTTGTAGTATGTAGGTAGGTAGTTGACTTTATTTGAGTCGGGTGGTGTGAGGTGGATGTGAGATTTGTTTTGTATGACTTTTGTGAGGTATGAGGCCATACATTTTTTTGGTTTGAGGTGCTCATACATTTCAGAGCAGTGTATAGCCCCGTCCACACTGTCCAATTTGTTTGTCAAATTTGTTGGATGAAAAGTTGGACGGAAAATACCCATTGCGTCCACACTGATCAAACAAGTCGTCAAACTTCATTCTGGTCTGAATTTCAACCATGGAGAGGACATAGCAGTAGCAGCGCAATTTAGGGATGAAATTTTAGAAAAGTAAGAAAAACAAAAGAAAGTGTGTAGGGACTGTAGAGGTAGACTACCTAAAAACATCATAAATGTGCACAACGAAGAAAAAATATTCTTTCCGTACGATGTGCGCTACCTGAAAACATTTGGAGATAATCGACTTTAATTTAAATTATAAGCTGTAGAAAAAATATTCTTTCCGTGCATGTGATGTGCACTAGGTTCCTGAAAACATTTTATCGTAATTTGCATTTTGCATCAAGGAAAAAATTTTTTTCCGTGCGAGGTCATATATTTGAGGAATCATAAATTCAATATTTAATCTGCCCAACAAAAAAAAACATTTTTTCCTTGCTAGGTGCGCTACCTAAATCCTCATAAAATCCATTTTCAATCTGCCCAACATTTTTTCCTTGCTTGGTGCACTATAAAAATATTTTTCCTTGTGACGCCCATTACCTGAAGGTATCGTAAATTCCTATTTCAATGTGCCTACCAACAAAAAGAAATTTTTCCGTGCGAGGTCCACTACCTGAAAATATCATAAAATCCATTTTCAATCTACCCAACATTTTTTCCTTGCGAGGTGCACTACCTGACACCATCATAAATTCCTCATGAATGTACCTACCGAACAAAGAAAAATGTTCTTTCCGTGCGATGTGCACTACTTGAAAACATTTTTGAAATGAAATTTCTTCCAAGTTTGACGACTTGCGTCCACACTCATCCAATTTGTTGTCCAACTTGCAAAAATATCAAAAAAATTTGAAAACCATCCAACAAATTTGACAAGCCTGTTGATGAGCGGCCATACTATCCAATTTGTTTGACAAACTCGATGCTTGACAAACAAATTGGACAGTGTGGACGGGGCTTATGTGACATTTGAGGTGCATCTTGTATGAGGTATCCAACACTAGCCGAAACGCTCTGTGATGTGCTTTTACTCTCGCCTAGAGCGATTGAGATATGGTTGTGTTCTCCATTAGAGATTTCCATGTGTTGGTGTTGTCTTACCTTATCTGATCCTTATACTTCGGCTTTTCTTTCGTAATGCCAATTTCGAATCTTCTCTTAAAAACTGTTTTATGTTTTTATTCCCTTCTTTTGGTCCCAAAATTCTCCTCATCATTTCTTCGACCCACCATTTTTCCGTTGTTTGTTCTTAGCAATGTGAAAGCAACATCGCTTTGAACAAATAACAAAAGCAGGTACACCTGATCAGTGGATGAGCTGAATGGTTTGTTGAGCCAAGATACAAACATGGTAGATGGCTAGGGAGAATTGGCATTTCCGAACATAAAATGAGATACTCACATTTACACAAACATCACATAAAATAGAAGACACCATGTACACTATACACAACATCACACAATATACAGTGTGTACACAATACACAACATCACACCATATCCAATATCATCACATGAAGTACACATCACAAACACAACATTTTATACATTGTGTAATCAAGGCTTAAGCCAACCCTGAATAATTTATTTCGTATCAAAGGTTGGAACGTTAATAGTTTTCCCTTCTCTCCACCAAATCTGCAAAAGGGTCCACCGGCGTGAGTTAGGGTTCGCGAGTATAAAATATTTCTTCCGGCTATGATTCTTCTCGGAAAATTGTACATTAAAAATAGAGTATTTTGGAGACTGAGCCTTCCTCGATGCACTATTTGCGCGATTATGAGTAACTGGGAGACTGCCCAGATGAAACTTGGTTTTTGGTTCAATAACTTGGTTCAATATATTTTCTCGAAAGGTTTTGACATTGGGTAATTGGGGTCTGGACTCACCCATGAGATCGGCAAGTTTTGGACGACACCAACAACTTGTCGAGCTCGCTGAATTGAGAGAGTGAGTACGAGCACTTTCGTTGGGTATTCGACAGCGATGGCAGAACCCCATTGGTGGTTGATGTCGTGGAACTGAATCCCACGAAACGTGATTGGTTGCAAGATTGAATTTGTGTGTGTATGAGTGTGGTGCTGGGTCCAGACAGGGAGCTAGACTTGAAGTGGGAGACACTTCTTGGTAAGCTATCAAGCTGAAAAGTAGTTTATTTTAAGACAGAGAATTTTGGAAAGTTTTGAGAACAAAGATCAAGTCTTAGTTTTTTTGCGAAGAAGAAATAGAAAATTTTTGGAAAAGTTAAGAGAATAGTCAGTCGAGACAGGCAGCAGCAGGATTCCAGGAAAAAGAAGGATAAAAGCAGGAAATAGCAAACGTCAGTAGGACGTAATTTGAGAAGAAAAAAATTAAAGGCGAATAGCCGGCGGACATCTTGTCCAAAAAAAGAAAAGATAAGTAGAATGATTTCTAGTGCCGTAGTTTTCGTGATCTGTGAGTTATAATTTATAAAGTGATAGCCGTGTGGCCACTTTTCTTTTTTTTGTCCAGAAAAATATCTGGTTTTAAACCCTTTTTTAAATTTTTCTCATATTGAGAATTTTCGGGAAGTTATTATTAACGGTCCAATCTTCGACTTGCCCTTGCAAAGTCACAAAGCGGTCCTTCAGACCCATTGTGCATAACTTGCATTTAAACATTGTATAACGTCATCCATTTACTTTTTTTTAACATCCATTTTATAATATTTACTTTGTTCGAAAAGATTTGGGTTTTTAATCCAAGTTTATAACGGTTTTCCCAACACATACCATAAATCATTACGTACTTCATTTAAAACAATCGTGTTGTTTACATTTTCATTTGTCGTTCTTTTTTTTTTGGTCGTATTTTAACTTTTTCCCTTTTCAGCAAAAGGTTTGAAAATTGCTTTTTCAAAAAAAGATTTTCTGGCGCCTACCCTTAATTGAACAACACTGCACTTTATTAGTACTTACTTATTTCATATCAAAATCCTTTTTAATTTATTCGCAACCTACCTTAATAAAACTTCATATCATAATCTACATCGAACACACCCAACACCCAGCTGAGTAGCCGTGGCTGACAGTATCAAAACATCCTGTGTGTTGCATATTTTTTTTCCCTTCAACCTTCATTCAGCCATTACTTTATCATTCGCTTCTTATACCCAACAGGTGCACTTCGTGCAATTTATTCTTATTAATTTTCTAGTTTTTGTTGGCGGTCTTTAAGTTTCCGAAATCATCCTAAAATTTAGCTTACCTTTTTTTTATTACTATTATTAATAAATATTTACAATTCTATAACCCTTGGAAGAAGAGTAGTTGAAAAAAAAAGTGCAACGATCTCATTTCGCAAAGAGATTCGTTGGCATCGGCAAAAGGCATCAAATTTATGGCAAAAGCTTGAGGTTAAACAGCGAAAAAGCGAATATTTCACATAAACTGCTATCAGTTTGTACACGTTCAATAGCGTCGTTGAATCACAATGCCATAGATTCACTTTATACACACTTTAAGGACAAAAAATAAATGAGCTTCTTACCACACTCTGAGTATTACAGTCCTGCCCAGCCATGGTAAGGTCCAACCTAAATGCGTCTGAATTTATGACGTCAATATTACAAGTCTCTGAACGTCCTAAGGCGTAGATTCGACCATTAAATGGTTTATTCGTTCGAACCTGGACAGCAATACGCGTATCCTTACAGTGCACAGCAACTTAAAAGTGGTCTTCGTCGTTATTTGATAAGATACTTGATATTATTTGAACACTTACCATCATAACAAGTTCCAGTCTTATCGCAGTTGATATCAGTCCTGGTGAAGTTATTTAGGTTTGGATCTTCGGTAGCATCTATACTTAGCGGTAAAGTATTATCCGGTGGTGTAGATCCTGGAGCAACTGGAGATGTTCTCTCACACTGGTTTTCAAAATACTGTCCAATAGGTTCACCGTGATCAATAAGAGGCCTTTCTCCATTCAAGTATGTAGATGGCCCATCTGGTAGAGATTTGTGGTCTAAGTGATAGAGTCTACAGTTGTACTGAGAGCCTTGAGGATGGCCAAGATACAAAAACGACCTACAGAGAAACTCAGTTTCGATTTCACAAGCCAGTCGACAAGCAGACTCTGAGGTGACTTGAAGTTCTTTATCAGTATAGTAATGAAGACCAACATACTGAGCAACTTTCTCATCGGAAACTCCCATGCGTGCATTCGCAAACTGCCGACTGTTTTTACAAGCCTGGTGGGGCTTTAGACATAAATTTTCAAAATAGTCTGTTCCTTGAGCATCAACCAGCTGAACAATTGGCCCGGTGCTGCGCCGATCTGAATCACTTAGTACGCACTTCATGTTGTTATAATCATACTCAACTGATCGGCACACGAACCGTTTTTCGTTAAGGCACGCTGATAGACAAGCTTCCTTCGTGCTTGTATATATGAGAGCATTATCTAGGCCACGAATAATTTTATTCGGAACACGTTCAAATGACCAAGGCCGTAGGCAAACGTTCTCACTACGCAATTGCAGCTTAACCATGTAATACATGTTTGCGGACCTTTGGGGTACTGCGGAAGGGTTATGTGCACTTGAGTCATTTTGCAACTGACAGTGTGTTTCTTGAGAAGGTGACAGTGGATTTACGACGAAACTGAAAGCGGCTGCCTGACAATCCGGTTCTTCACGACACCAACCTTGACACTCGTAGAGCGATAAGTTTTTCACACTAAAGTATGAAGTCCCGGCGAAGTCGAAATCGGTTAGCTTTTCGAAAGCCAAACGACCATAAACGATAGGAAACAAACAAGAGAAACATGCAATAGCAGTAAATGTTTTTCGATTTTGGTAAGCAAAGCTGGAAGAGCGCATCTGAAAATAAGCAATTAAAAAATTAAGGTAATTTAAATAAGTTATGCTGAAAAGGTTTTTTTAAGTAGGAAAAAAGAGACATATGTAAATGGTGTGTTTTTTCCACAAGGCTGTCACATAATATATGATATATATATATATATATTAGGGTGGTCCTTATTTTGTTTTTTCCGAATTTTTTTCCACGATAGTCCTAAATCAGTTCTAAATATATTTAAAAAAAATCATGCCAAGTTATAGCCCTTTATTTCAATTTTAACCCGACCCCCCCGACAATCAAAGTCTTATATGGAAATAACATGGGAAAAGTTCTTTTGATTGTTTGAAATTTTTTTCATTATGAAATAATGAACAGATCGTGTCAAATAATAATGCTTCTTATAGAAAATTTAACGCTCTACAAAAAAGGTATTTTATGATTTTTTGCTAACTCTAACGGTTTCTGAGTTATTTGAGGTCATAATTGACTTAAGCTTCAACTATGACCTTAATTAACTCAGAAACCGTTAGAGTTAGCAAAAAATCATTAAAGACCTTTTTTGTAGAGCGTTATATTTTTTATAAGAAGCATAATTATTTGACATGATCTGTTCATTATTTCATAATGAAAAAAATTTCAAGCAATCAACAGAACTTTTCCCATGTTATTTCCATATAAAACTTTGATTGTCGGGGGGGTCGGGTTAAAATTGAAATAAAGGGCTATAACTTGGCATGATTTTTTTTTTAATATATTTAGAACCGAATAAGGACTATCGTGGAAAAAAATTCGGAAAAAAACAAAATAAGGACCACCCTAATATATATTTATATATATATATATTATATAACATGATATACAAAAAAAACCCTTCCCGGATAGCTCTGCTTTTTTTATTTGAGGGTTGTTGTTCTTGATCAGCTGTCAAACCAATAAAATTCAACAAAAAAGAATTTTAATAGCCGAATTCTCACAAAAACGCAAAAAAATGTTTGTTAAAAACTTAAAGCAATTGTATAGAGTGTAAAATGAAAATGTTCCATACTGAAATTAATGCAGGTAAAAAATTTATCTTGTCTGTTTTGGTTAGTTTGGAAATGTTAAAATTGGGGTAGTTCACAAAGGTATTTAGGTAAGTAGTTTCTTTTGTATTTCTTTGTCTCTGTTTATATGTTTGGGCTTAGTTTACTGAAACTGAAATTTCTGTGTTTTAGATAGCTTAAATTTGTTCTAAAATAACAGAAAATGCTCGAATTTCCTTTAGGTATCTATGAATGCATGAAATGGCATTCCTTTATGCTTTTGTTTTGATGAAATTCTTTTTAAATAAAATGATGCCGAATTGTATGAAGCATTTTGATAATTCACACGGATTTAAGGTTTTTAATTACGTGAACTTGTCCAAAATACGTCACGTTAAAGTTTAAAATCTTAATATATTGTAACGTGCGCTTAGTTCGCAAAATAAAACTTCACTTTTCAATTTATTTCTACCACTTTTATTCAGTATCTATCTTTATTGGATCTCAACTCGACTTTTGGACTATCACTTGTATACAACAATTTACTCTTAACTTTATCACTCTATAATCAAAACTGACTCTGGTTGCGTCAGCGGCCTCTTTACATAGCAGTGTGAAACATCGAGAGCTTTCAAGTAGTTTTGCTATGAACCATGATGTCTAGACACATTCTCCTCCCGGTATTTCTGCACACACACACACTCACTCACAAACGACGTCTTCCATTATACCATTCCATTATAGTATTGCCAGTTGTGTTTTCGGTTGAACGTTTTCGATTAGGAAACTGGTATAAATGTTGGATGTAAATTACACTGCCCCCTCCTTAAGATTGTTCGTCCCGAGTTATTCCATCTGCAGCCTCGCCACTATATCGATGCAGCCGGTCACAGAAAACTACTTTTAATCCTCTTTGGATGCGGTAAAAAACGTCGTTAATCCTTGTGACAACTGTATAAGGACCTTCCCAGTTTTTCTGAAGTTTCGGTGACAATCCCATCCGACGATGAGGATTATAAAGCCACACACGATCTCCTGCTTGGAATCCTGTCGTTGTCGCTTTTGTGTCGTACAGTGTCTTCATCCGGTCGCTGTAGGGTTTTTACCCGTTCGCTTGTTCTTTTATGGATGTCAGCGAGTCGCTCCTTGAGGTCGTCCGCTTACTCGTTCGTGTTATGTGGCTCCTTTCCATGTCAGTCCTTGAAGAACGCACTCCATCAAACGCTCGAATGTTGCCGGAGCGTTGCATAGCCCAAACGGCATAACTTTAAACTGCCAGAGCCCATTGCCTGTAGAAAACGCAGTCTTTTCCCGATCATCAGGGTGGATGTCAACTTGCCAATATCCACTCTTCAAGTCCAGCGTTGAAAACCACTGGGCTCCCTCCATGGCATCCAGGGTATCACTGATCCTCGGCAGGGGATAGCTGTCCTTCTTAGTCACATCGTTCAGCCTTCGGTAGTCCACACTTTTGTGCGTGCTTCCGTCTTTCTTTTTCACTAGAACCACTGACAACGCCCAAGGACTTTTGGAATTTTCGATAAGACCGTCATTCTTCATTGTTGCTATCATTTCCTCAACCTCACCTTGTTTGGCTAGTGGAAGGCGTCTTGCAAGTTGACGAATCGGTCTTGCATCTCCTGTGTTGATGCGGTGCTGCACCAACTGTGTTCTACCATATTGCCCTTTTGACGATGCGAAGATGTACTCTGTAGTTTTGCTATGAACCATGATGTCTAGACACATTCTCCTCCCGGTATTTCTGTACACACACACACTCACTCACAAACGACGTCTTCCATTATGACATTCCATTATAGTGTTGCCAGTTGTGTTTTCGGTTGAACGTCTTCGATTAGGAAATTGGTATAAATGTTGGGTTTGCATTACAATATTTTAAAAGTGGTTTAGGAAACTGGACATAGGTGCATTGCTAACTTTTTATAAACTAAATTTCTTGGCAATGTTCATTAATAAGCTTGGATTAAAATTGGATTCTTAATTCTTAAATTAGTTTATGTTAAAGGAAGAAACAACAAATACCTTTCTTCAACATTCACATAAAAATGTTAAAAGAAATATACAAAAATTGCTTTTAGCAGCTTAATAGACCATTTTTATTGCTATTACGTTATTAAAAATATCTTAATGTAAATCTACAAATCTTAACCTTCAAATCAATGAACTTTCTAAAATCACATATTTTAAGCAACTAAATCCCTGCGTGTAGAAATGGGCATACGATTTTATTTAGTAAAACACATGTGAACGGACCCATTGACATCCATTTTGCTTTGCTCGAGATACATGCAAGTCTCTCGCCACACCTTTACAACGGGGCTCCAATAAGCAGAATCGACAACTTCATTATAAAACTGACTCGCGGTCACACTGCAAGAACAATGTCTTTGAACAATGGCCTGATATTTGTTCCTTACTACCCCAACATAGAATATGGAAAGAACACATTTCAGTGGATTTGTCACACCAGAGTCCAGAGGCATTCCTCTATTTTGACATGATAGGTTTGATTCAGGACAGATATGCGGTTCCGCTAATCTACCACGTCTGCCGTATATCCTTTACAACCTAGACGTGCGTCGTCGCAGTAGGCAAAGTTGAAGAGCTCCTCCGGTTCAATTGGGCGGTCTTAGCAGACCGCGATCGACAGTTATTTAAACGTCAAAATTGTTCTGGTGGTTGTCGGAGCAACATATTGAAAATAATACTGAAACTGAGTCGCCAATCTAGCTTGCAAATGTTTAGAGTGTAAGTTTTGGGGTATAGGGGGTGGGCACAGTGGCAACCAAAAAAACTTAAAAAGCACACAAAAAAGGAAAAAATCACAAAAATCAAAAAAGAAAAAAAAAAATTAAGCGGCATCGAAAATCAGAAATCAAATCCAAAAACTAAATTTAAAAGAAAAGTGGTATCGTAAATCAAAAAAAAAAAAAAAAAAAAAATACTAACAAAAGTCAAAAAAAAAAATTACAAAACACAAAAAACAGAAAAAATTTAGAAAAAAGTATTTTAGTTGAGCTTCCATAGGTTTAGGGTTGCCTTCAAGACTCTATTAAAGTGTTTTGACTATAGTTTTGTTTTTTGATGATTGTTTTGTTCATCTGTAAAAAAAAGAAACTCTATGTTTATCAGGCATTTTCTGAAAAAGATGACTTGAGGTCTCAAAACTTTGCTTCAGAAAGAAAATCTGAAAATCTGGCAACCCTAAAGCTTTGTAAGCTCAACTTAAGTAAATCCTTAAAGGTTTTTTTTTTCAAAAAATTAAGTCTAAGATTAGGTCTCTATCATCTGTATTGACAGAGATATCGAATTTAACACAGGTCAGGGTACACCAAAGTTATCCTTTTCTTAAATTGTCAAAAAGTGATGTCAAAGTTAAGAAACGGACTTTACCAACAATCACATCCCAAAATATATTACACGAATCACGGAACACCCTGTATATATGGTACCCTCAGGCATTAGAATTGAGCTATGGAGTAATTTAGAGTACCCGCATAGGGTCAGTAAGTTGATTAAATTGTTATGTAAGCTAGTTCAAACATTTTTGTTAGCAAGTATGTAGTTATAACTGTAAGTGATGAAAAATAGAAATGAATTTAAAACTGAAAAAACTGAAACTGAAAAACAGAACAATTTCGACAAGCAAAAATTTAGAGCAATACGAAATGGAACAACTGCAGCTAAGGGAGCAGCAACTGGAGCAATTAAATAATGCTTTCCAAAATCTACATGCGAGAGATTCTGACTAGATAAGGAGCGAGTGTTACGAGAAATAAAATACATAAGTGCTTTCACCGCGACAGCAGATGTGACAGTAAATAGCTTCATTCGAAACATCGAATACTACATCAGTGACGTTTCGAACGGAGCCTTGAAAAACCATGATCAGAACTATCTACAACGAAAAGATCCAAGGAGAAGTAAAAGAACCACAATCGGACAAATGGGAGGAGATAACAAGAACATTAAAATTTTATTATCGACAAGATCAAGAGCCAGGAACCTTGTACAGGAAGATAACTGACTTAAAAATCAACACAGTTTGTGAATTGTTGTTAGAAACACAAAAATAAAATTTAAGTGTGAAGAGCTAAAAGAGTACTATAAATGCGATAATACCATTGATTTGTGGAACACAGATTCAATGATTGAAAATATGATTACGGATATAAGTCAAGGAATATTATAATGCAAAATTTACGAAGAAAAAGATTTTGAAAAAACTTTTGAAACAATGATAAGACAAAGATACGAAGATAGTTGCATAACAGACGAATTTAAAAATAAAATAGATATTCGAAGAAATCAGAATAAAGCGATGTTTTTAGGAAATCAAAATAATGTGCACAACCATAACCATAAGCAAAACAAAAGTTATTTAGACAATTTTGTGAGATCAAATTGTAACTATGATAATTTTAATTTTTCTTATCCCAGAAATTCAGGCAATTTAAACAATAGAAATGCAGTTTTTTTTTCATTATTCAAACACCAGACACTCAGGTCATTCAAACAAAAGAAATTCAGCTATTTTTAATAATTCAAACAACAAAAACTCACGTAATTCAAACAACAGAAATTCAGCTATTTTTAATAATTCAAACAACAGAATTTCAAGCAACTTTAAATACTCAAATGTTAGATATTCGGGAAATAATGGTTTTAATAACTATAGCCGAGTTCACACTGTACAATTAGTTGGACAGACCTCGTTTGCGTTCAGACTTATCAAGACTGTCGTCCAACTTTATGTCATGTGCTCCTCCGCACAGTCCGACTTCAAAAATATTTTAAAACCATCCAACAAGTTGGACAAGCGGCTCATGAGAGTTAACATTATCAAACATTGGTCGTTCAAGCAAAAGCCTGTCCAACTAATTGTACAGTGTGAACTTGGCTTTAGAAATTCGAACGAAAATTGTTTTCAAACTCAAAGATATGAAGAACAAATGCCTATAGGCCATGTCGAAGCAAATAAATCAAATGATAACAGGGAAGTAGATAACAGAGAACTTTTTATCAATTATCCTTGGAGAACTACCAATTTTATTGAAATTACCTTAAATAATATAACATACTTATCACTTATTGACACAAACTCAACGCTGAGCTTTGTAGACGACAGAATTACAGATTTTGAAACATTTAAAATCAAACCAATACATTTTACCACAGTAAATGGAAAATATGCTGTTGAGCTAGAATCACATACACAAGCTCCTGAGGAGTTAAAATTTCCTAAAGGAGCTAAGATCAGATGGAAATCTGAGAACTTACCCAACAGACGTTATCAATGTATTATCAGTATAGGTACTGACAAACTTAATAAACTGAACACCTTAATCGACCTAGAACTAGGAACCATAATTCTCAATGAACAGACCTTACAATTAGTAGGAAAACCATACAAAAATGACGAAATACATACATTAAAAATCGTAGATGAAAATGACATAGTTGAAAGACTAAATTTAGACTACCTTAATAAAGAATAAAATGAAGCAATAACTAAAGTAATACAAAACAAAACAAAAAAGAAACTGTTTAATAAAGAAGGAGCACCCTTATTATTATTAAAAACGAAATTAGGACAATCACAGATTCTCAGGTGAATGCAAAACTGCATACGTTTCCTCCAAAGCATGAGGAGGAAGTAAGAAGACTTTACAACCAGTAACAGCTTTCGTTAGACCCCAAGGCTTATATGAATTTGCTAGATTGCCATTCATGTGAAATTTGTCAACAGGTTTAATATGATAATTAAACCAAAACTAAACTTTACAGAAACGCCTTCAAATGTGTGGGGGCGCCCGGGCAGACGGGGCGCTACACTTTCCACAAAAATTGTCTGCATAATATTATATGCATATGTCTTGAAATGAAAAACAAAAATTTTCAGGTAATTGTGGGTATCAGTATCAGGTAATTGTGGGTATCAGTTTAGTTGTTTAGAATTGTTGATAGTGACTACTACTGTACTGTTTACTGAGTAATAATTATATTAATTTCCTTATGCTAGATATATCACAACGTAAATCAGCTCGCAGAAATACAGTTCAAGCTCATTTTGCCTACCTTGCATACCTATTTGCTTTATTAATTGGTGACACACAAAATGAACTTGACTGCTTTGCTTGCCTCATTTATTTATTTGCTTGTGACCTATTGACTGAATTACATTATGAAACCAATTTTCTTATGACCTACTGATTTCCAGTTTAGCTATCAATCGCGACGGTCGTTTTCTTTTCGTCTCATTAATCTCCTGTTTGTATCTTACCATTATCATGAACTGTATACTGTATCATCTGCAATAAAGCAGAACCTAGTGAATTTTGATCGTGCGGTATCTGCAATTCATTGACGCATTTTAGTTATGCGAAAATTAGAAAATCGGATTATAACATCCTGAAATCTCAAAATAATTTCTATATAAAGTGTGATAAGTGCTTCACTAATACCTCATCCAACTATATCAATAACATTGAAAGTTTCGTTCTTGGCATTAATCTAAATATTTATTGTTTAAAGAATGATTTTCCCTATTTGTTTCAAACTGAAAGTGTCAGTAACAATAATATCATTAAAAAATCATTGAGCTCAGTGGAGCGGGAATAATAACGCGGGGCAAAATAAAAAAAAGTTCAATGAACCTTCAAACCATGTAGAAAAAAATCCCCTGCCTTGCAATCTACTAAAAAGCAATTAGAAAAAGTTTCAACGCACCAAATGCGAAGTAGCGGTGATAATTTGGTTTGTCTCTCTCCTCTTATACGTTTCCTTGTTTATCCACTGCTTCTGCAAGGTGTTCTCTCAACACATTAAGCAATAATATTAATGCTAATTCTAATTTGTAAGTGTCTCTCGCTTACGCCCACACCCCTACCTGCAGTGAATGCTCCCGCAGTGTCTACAAGCTTAGACATAAACAGGAGCAAAAGTCTAGTCAAACCGGTTTTGCTCACTGAAAACTCTGTTTCTCATGTTGTGATTGTTATGTATCCGGAGTGAATTGGAGAGTTGAAGCGACAGATTTAACATTTCTAGCATAGCTTATCTTTCAAAAAAATCACTCCAGAATTTGGGAGTGAATTTTGGAAAACGACATTAATGACAATGACAACTTCATAGACGAAATAAATGCATCATCGGTGGATGTGGATTGCGTTGATGATAATCTTGGCACTGTTAGTGGAATAAGTGTAGATGTAAACAAAGAATTGGAAAAAACTCAATCACAAAATAAATCTGAAATTGATGACGTCAATGTTGCTAATGTAAGAAAAAGTAAAGTTGAAAATGGTTTTAAAGAGCAACATGTTGCTGCTATCGATAATTCTTCCTGTGCTTCTCAAAATATTTCTGGTGAACTGTTGAATTTGCTTAATCTTAATAACAATAATAAATATAAATCGGCTCAAAAAAGAAAATCTAACTTTAATCAAAACCTCGTACTAACTGGTACTGGTATAAGCTCTCTTAATGATTTAGTTCCTTCTAAATGGCTACATGTTTCCAAGTTTAGTTGTGAAACTTTCTCGGAGGATTTGATTAAACATATTTCCCTGAAATCTAATCTACCCGAAAACCTGTTTAAGTGTTATAAGCTCATTAAAAAAGACATTTCTCAATCGGATATCAAATACATTAACTTTAAATTGAGTATCCCTGCATGGGATCGATTCCTTAATGAGTGATTCATCTTTATGGCCTAGACGTGTCATAGTAAAAGAATTTATTAATCTGCCAAGAAACGACAATGTCCAACAGTCGATCGAATTACCTCTGTCAAGCTGGTGAAGTGATTTTCTCGGATCGGAACAAAATTTTGTGTAATTTAGTTGCTAATTATTTGCTAAGAAATTAATTTTTTTGCTCCTCCCGTTTAATTATAAAAATTCACATTTCCAGCTTGACGTCAAGCTGGTAAAGCAAATTTTTCAGGAAAGGTTTAGAGACCGGGTGTTTTCACCATATTTATTTGCTAATTATTTGCTCTAAAAAAAAAAAAAAATTTTTTTTGCTTATTAAAAAAAATTTTCTCAATTTTTTTCTTAGTTCTTTTTTTTTGAAAAATTGATTTTTTTATATTTTTTTTTCTACTAATTATTTGCTCATCGTAAAAACAAAAATTTTATTTTTTGCTCTTCCCGTTTACCTACAAAAATTCACAATTCCAGCTTGACGTCAAGCTTGCGAGGCAATTTTTTCAGGAAAGTTTTAGAGATCGGGTGTTTTCCCAAGATTTTTTCGCTATTTTTTTGCTCTAGGAAAAATAAAACAGACATTTTTTTTTGAGTAAAAAAATTTTAAAAAATTTTTTTTTAATTCTTTTTTTTGCAAATATTTTTTTAGCATATTCTTTTTCTGCTATTTAATTGCTCTACGAAAAATAAAACAAAACATTTTTGTGCTGACTACAAAATTTTTATTTTATTTTTTTTTCAATTTTTTTTCTTTTGTTGCTAACAATTTTTTAGCATTTTCTTTTTTTGCTATTTAATTCCTCTACGAAAAACAAAACAAAATTTTTTTTTGCAAATAAGAAAAAAAATTTTTTTATTTTTTTTTGGAAAAATTTATTTATCAATGTTTCTCAACAAAAACACATCTTGCGTCCGTGAACATACGCGCAAAAAAGTCAACTCAGATTTCAACTCCAATTTCATGTTTTCGACTTTGGTAGTGCAAGATAGTGATTATTTTTTCGAATTGATCAAATCAACATGTTGAATTCGTTCTTATTCTGAATTCGTAGATACAAAAGAAGAACAATTGACAAAATCGACAATTTTTCTCAGATAAAGAGAAAAAATAGTACATATTATATTATCTATACAGAAACTGCAAAATACAACCGAGCTGGTTAGTGGGCGCGTTCAGGAGTCTGTAGAACGACCTATATTGAATACTGGGATATTAAAGATAGTTATATGTGTTTTCAGTTTGCTGCCTAAAATATAAAAGGTCTCCTAAGCCAAAGCTTTTTGCGGTTGCAGCACCTGTAGAAACGCTGTTCTCATGGCTTTTGTTGTCTCAACAGTACAAGTGTATGAACACGCATTGTTTTTTTTTGTCGGATTTATGTTCCGAACCGGCAGAAAATTATAGGTCCCTTCCATTCCCTCACAAGGCATGGTTGTGAGAAATGCGCTAGGCCCAAGGGCTCCTCGCTCTGTTGCGCCATCCTAGTTAGGTTATGTGGAATGATGAATATAATATAAATAGGAATATAATTTATAAAGTTGTTGTGTCAGTGAAATTACTAATACCACTTTATTTTCGGATTTCAAACTGGTTTTGAAATCTGATAATAAAGATGTGTTTTTGAAGTCAGTTTGAAGACAGATACCGTGGTGTGTGTGTGGTTTGGCCTCTTGTTGTATCTTCTCTGGGGTGCAAATGGTTTGATGACAAGTGCTGACACACTGCTAAATAAAGTGAACATTTTTAGTACAAGTTTTTATTGAAATAGTTTTTTGGTAGAGTTTTTGTAAAAAAAAACTTTGTTTATAAAATGTCCACAAATATTGACAAATTTGTCAAAATTTGTAATCTGATCGAGATCAGATTTGCTTTGAAAAATATATTTATTTGCAAAAACAACACAAGATCCAACTTTTTGGATCACAATTGCAAATCCAGCTTTTAGTTTCAAATTTCACATCTAGGATTAAAGCACAGGTCACACACGGCTGCTTGCAGTACCAGAAGCAGGCAGCGGCAGGCAGCCCGGTCACACTATCGGCTACTACTCGCCATTTTCTCTTAGCAAACAGCTGCAGAAAACCATACAAAAATTTGATAATAACTTTATTTCTATTTTTTAAACCTATTTATGATATTTGACACAAATTTAGAATGAACAATTTGCTAAAGAGAATGTTTATCAATATTTTATTATTTCGCCAGCCGCTGTTAGCAGCCAAAAGTTGAACATGTTCATCTTTGCCAGCCGCTGCTAGTTACTCGCCGGCTCCCAGCGATAGCGGTGAATTTCATGGTCACACAAAGCTGATCAGCGGCTAGGAGTAGCGGCTACTCAACTCGCCGATGGCAACCAGCCGCTTCCAACCAGCGCAGCGGCTGGCAACGCATTCACACTATCGGCTGCTACTCGCCAGCTTCTATCAGCAAACAGCTGCAGAAAACCATACAAAAATTAGCTTTTGTACTTCATTTCCAAATTTTGAACGGCAGTAGCCGTGCTCACACTGTACAATTAATTGGACAGACAAGCTTGATAAGTTTGAACGCAAACTACATCCGACCATCCAACGTCAATCAAACGATGTCTGTCCAACTAATTGTACAGTGTGAACTCGGCTAGTAGCGACTACTGGACTCGCCGCTGTACTTTACTTTTTCATCGCATTTGTTGTCGCCTTTAAGGTTCTCCCAAAAGCCCTGTTCACACTGTACAATTAGTTGGACAGACTTCGTTTGATGGAAGTTGGATGGTCTGATGTAGTTTTCGTTCACACTTATCAAGCTTGTCGTCCAACTTTATGTCACATACCCTTCTACTCCGTCCAACTTCTAGATTTTCAAAATTTTTTCAAAACCATCCAACAAGTTGGACAAGCGGTCGTATGAAGGGTTCACACTATCAAGCATTGGTCGTTCAAACCTAGGTCTGTCCAACTAATTGTACAGTGTGAACAGGGCTAAACCGAAGCGTTTTTGCCGTCGCGGCAGCGGCATTTGCAGTTGTCAAAATTAATCTACACAGCGGCATATGAGAGTCCGCAGCTAGTGATGGGACTTTTTGGAAAAATGTCCGAAGTAGATTTGAAACAAAAATGCAGTAGATTCAACTTTTCTGCAGTAGATTTTTCATTTTCAAAACATGAACAACTTTAAATATAGGTTCACATACATAAATAACTTAAGATAACAAAGTAAACATTTTTCTTCAAAGCAAATTCACTTAAAAATTCATATGCTAATATTAACATTAGCTTTGAATTAAAAAAAGTACTGTCATCATTGCTACCTATTTATTGCTTTTTTTTCAAATTGTCCGTCAACAGATAAAAACTTATTAAAATACTCTATAAGGTACACGGAATCCGAAGGTTCTTAACAATCTTTGTTTACGTCGTCCATTTCCATACACAGTACCTATAGTATTTTCTAAAGTATGGTAGTATTTAATTTGTTGCGTAAACTTCGCAACCTTCACTTAACTAACTGTCGAAAATTTCCTATCTGCTGCGGTACTACTATGTGGCAGTTAACATATACAGGTGCGGTCAAAATAATAGTAGTATAGAGCTAAAGAAACAACAAAATTGAAGAAAAAAACTTATCCGTTATTTACAAAAAAACATCAGTTAAATATTATTATCCGATAGTTGCAAGTTTATTGAACAGATGTTGAAATTCAGCGGTCAAAAAAAATAGTAGCGATAGGAAAATCTACCTTGAAATGTTATGAAATCGAAAAATTAGTTCAAATTTTTTATTACAATATGTTTCTGAATGTTCGTACCTTTAACTAGTATCCTTACATATTGACGAGATCCTTTTCCACCATATAAAACAAATAAATTGTAACGGTTCTTCACTATCAACGCAATACAAAGTGCAATGCTTTTACTTCACACTACTATTATTTTGACCGCAACTGTATCTATAAACTATGAAACCTTTTTTTCCCAAAAGTGTTTTCTTCATTTTTAAGTTTGACCCAAAAAGCTGTTATGTCAACAGAATCATAATATTTATCTACTACTACCTTTGCATCTAAATACTTAAGAAGTTTTAATTATGTGTTATTAAAGCTAAAACGCTTTTTTATTTCATCACATATTTCTACATAAAACTGAACCAAACATTTTTTTATTTCAAGAATTTTGCTTTCTTCAAAATCGTCAGAAGCAATATATCGCTAGAATTCGATCCCAAAATTCATATCCGCATAGGAAAGATAAAATAAGGTACTTTCTAAAACTGCATTGGTACTGACTGAATCCGTACTAATATAATATTTAAAACTTTAAATGTAAAGGCCTGTTTAGTTATACATAGTAAGAACAAAAGTTCAGTAGATTAGATTTAAAGGCAGTAGATTTAGGCGCAAGGACATAACTCCTCGGGACATAAGTCCATTATGGACTTGTGTCCCACTTTAGTGGGACATTAGTCCAAAACTGGATTATGGACCTATGTCCCACAGCGGTGGGGCATAAGTCCATAAAAGAAATGTTTGGACTTATGTCCTATTTAACATGTTTTGTTTGATGCCAATACAATACCTTTGGCGAGATAAAACTTTTCCAAAAAAGTGGCAATCAAAAAAAATTTGGACTACAATAAAAACGTGTTTTTTACGGGTTTGTTCTTTGCTAATTACTAGACAGGGCTACCATATGTCAAGGAGTCAGCGTAATGTCTTATAGTTAGAAAACCAAATGTTTTTAGAATACCGCCGCTCGCTCTTCGAATTTATAAGTAAAAAACTGTAGAAAAATGTTAATGTAGCAGGGAAAGGAAAAAGAAAAAAGTGAAACAATATCATTCTGCTTTCTTTTGTTTTCCTCAAACAGAAAAAGATTGAATAAAATTAGAGAAAAACAATAGAAAGCGGAATAAGTTTTTGTTTCTGAAAACTAAGAAAAATAAAAGTTAAAATTCGCAAAGTAGAGATATCATTTTCCGGAATTTGGAGATAATATTTTCTTTTAAGAAGTTAGTAAAATTCCTGTGATTAAAAAAGAAATTTAAAAAAATTTTAATTTTTGAGAATTTGAGAAATTAAAATTAAGAAATCGCGCGATTTGATATCTTTACTTTGCGAATTTTAACTTTTATTTTTCTTAGTTTTCAGAAACAAAAACTTATTCCGCTTTCTATTGTTTTTCTCTAATTTTATTCAATCTTTTTCTGTTTGAGGAAAACAAAAGAAAGCAGAATGATATTGTTTCACTTTTTTCTTTTTCCTTTCCCTGCTTTCTTTTTTTTCCTATAATTTTTTATGCTCCTTTCAATATTTCATATTCGTTTGATTTTGCTTACATGTTCTGAATGGGCAATATCTAATACCAACAACTGTTTGCATTTTTGAAATTTTTTGATGCACACGGATAAAGAGAAAAATAATAAATAACTTTGTTGCAAAACTACCCAAGCCATTGTACTCAATTATAATAAAGCATGCTAGGAGTTTTTTTTTAAATTTAACTGAACGAAAATTTGATTTTTCAGGGGGTTAAATAAGTTTTAATAAAATAAAGAAATTTTATATAGAAAGCTAGCATTTTACTAAGCAATTCAATTTTATATTATTTTTTTTAAAACACTAAAATTTTTAAACAGTTTTTGGCTTATAAATTTGAAGAGCGGCGCCGGCGGTATTCTAATAACCTTTGGTTTTCTAACTGTATTTCATAAGGCTTTTAATTTACTATTATTTATCGAAAAATTGAGATTCTATGCAAATTGTGAACTTATGTCTCAGCTAAAATAAAAAAAAATGTTGACTTATGTCCCATATTGGTGGGACATAAGTCCATAATCTACTTATTATCCAGTTTTGGACTTATGTCCCACTGAAGTGGGACACAAGTCCATAATGGACTTATGGCCCGAGAAGTTATGTCCCTGCGCCTAGATTTATTTTTCGAGAAAAGTGCAGTAAAGTCCCAACCCTGGTCCCCACACCAACGCGGCGAAGAGCAGCGACAGTCCCATACGTGCAATGTTTTCGCCGCTGCCGTTGTTTTTTTTTTTTTCTTTTGTCGATTGTCATTTGTCGAATTCGTTTTGCTAGTTTTCAAGTATCAATTATTTCATTACCGTGAATTTCTTTTTGATTTCATTTAAGTCCAATTTATTTTCATAAAGTCATATGAAAATCAAACAATTATAACAAACGCATTTTTTTATTATTGCTGGATGTTACAAATTAATTTGTAATAATTAAAGTTTCGGATGAAAATTTGCCACAAAAGCGAATTAGATAAAAATGCCGATTCGATTATGCTCTACAAATCGTATTCGACTTTAAGTCTAGAAAGGGCAGTAAAAATAGTAATGTAGTTGCAAATGGCCGATATAGTTGGAGTATAACCGAAATATATGAGTGATTACAGATGAATCAACTCACTAACGTAAAAGATCTAGCAGCAACTCCGTCCAATGGACTTTTCAATGTCGAGCGTACGAAAAAAAATCAAGTAAACTAAAGCCAACATCAATATAAAATTCAACAAAAACTGCATCAAGAAAAATATAACACCAAAATATGCACAAATAAAAACAAAAGACACGTCTCATAGTTCATAGTTATTTTTATTTCGTCAAATATTTTCATAATAGTTTGTCATCGCACATTTTACATTTTCAGAGATTTGGTATAATATACCTTTCAGCTATAACATTATTTAATTTTTTTTAAGAATTATTGTTTTATACATTATTTTAATTTAGGAGGAAGGACGAGTAAAACCCCCTATCTAAAAAAATGCGTATACGCTACGTATGCAGCCTTTAAAACACAAAAAATAGCCCAAACCATACGAATAAAAGAAGAAATAAAATTTTTATACAGTAAAAAAACACAGTTAAACAAAATTTTCTACGAACTACATTTGGAAATATACAACACATTACACATAATTGACTTTTAATATAAATCAATACATCAATGAAATAGCATCAAAACAAAAACTTAAATTACAAAAATTAAACAAAAAAACACCAATAACAACCCCAACAATAAAACATTCATTTTACCCAAGATTAATCAATAATACAGATATTAATTTCACACCATACGAAATAAAAACACTTAACAAAGGCAGTAATGGTTTGATAAACAGTTATTTAAATACTTTTAAAAATTTTATTTGTGATTTGCAGCCAGTCGGAACAAGAAAAAATCTCCGTTAATGATGCTTGATGCTTTTAGGGGAAGACATGAGCTTATCGGAAGTCCTCCGTCGCGTCGTTTTGTTAATAAAAACGCAAGTGCAAATGCTATACAGCTGTGCACAAAACAGAAGAGAACACGGTTAAAAATCTAGCAAACCTGGCCATGTGTAAAATGCGGATCTCTCTCATAGATAGAGACGAAGAAAGAACAAACTTATATCCACATGAGGTTGGTGTTAATGAAAATATGCAGCCATCATTTCTGCTTGTTTTGCCTCCAAAAATGTGGAAGTTGCAGAAATCTTCTAAACGGTACCGTGCCATCTGTAGACACGAATAAATATACCTAGCAAAGATTGCAAGTTACAAAGGTTTCTTGTGCCGGCTACGTGCTGAGTTTTGTCAAAAAATTATTTTTTGTGCTTTTATATAGTAAAACCAATATTTCATTGTTAATTCAGTTTTATTTTTTTATATCTACATTGCTTTGGAAAAAGGTTAAATTGACATTGGGTGATGGAACAACTCTACTCTCTACTGGTCAAAGAAAACCGACTCAAAGAATGGATTTCGAAGAGCTGATTGATTCAATGAAAGCATCTGCATTGGGAATATCCGGGAAACCGTTAAACAACTTTGAATTGCTGTTTCTATTTTCCTTTGTTTGGTATATTCTTCCATCCGGCTTCACCACATAGTAAATGAGCATTTTTTGGTTTTGGTATGGTACATTTTGATTGATAATAAGAATAACCTTCCGGCTGGAATAGCTTCTTGGTTCATAGTGCGAACTTTGTAGTTGAGAAAGATATTCCTCTACGGGCAGTACCACTTGGTGCAGATGAGTTAGCTCGTCAACTGGAAGTGAGTAAAATGCTATGCCATTTTTCGGTCGCACTAGATTTTTATATTCTTCGTAACATCTGCATAAACAAGCTCTGCTGGCAGATTTGTAATCGAGTATCTTGACGAGTCACTCGAATCGTAGTTACTATTGTCTATTACTTACTACTATTTTGCGCTTCATGCAGTCGAATTTGTTTCGGAGGGTCTTGAAAATGCTTATTCCCTTCGAAGAATCAATGCAGTTGAGGTATTCGTTGACGTAGGTGTTTGTCAGAAGTGAGGAATCATTCAACAAATTGACTCCCAAGACATTCAACATCATCTGACTGGTTAGATTCGCCGAGGTGTCCAACACTCGATTAAAATCTTTCTCGTTAAGAATGACGTCTTGAGTTGATGTAGTCGTTTTCGTTGCCGCATTCATGTTTCATTCCTATAATCCAACAGGAACATTAAAGTTACTTGACCGATTTAAGTTCTTTCAACTCTATGGTTTTACATTATAGTCTATTGATTATGTCGTAAAAAAGGGCAGATAAAGGAACTCGACATTGAGTGAACTTTTATTGCATGAATCGATTAACGGGTTAATTTTAGTGAAATAGCCGAAAGTGCTATTAAATTAGAGGGTGCGATTCGGAGATATGGGTTCTAAACCATCTTCATTCGTTTTTTCAAAATATCTCGAAAACGAAGCAAAATTTTGATGCAATTCCAAGAATGTTTTTTGTAGAGAGCAAATTTTCCCATCGAAATGCATCTTTTTAAAAATTATAAATAAAAATTTTTTATCCAAAATAGTAAAATTCCCGACAGAAAAAAAGGCAATTTTTTCCAATTTCTGAGTTTTGTCAGTTTTTTTAATGGCATTTCTTTCTGGTTGCAGATAGGTATAGGTAATGCTTCATAAAAAAAGAAGAAAATAAAATTTTCTTTAAAATGCTATATCAGAGAACTTTCTACGTTTCAAATTCACCGAAATATTGCCACTTGAACATAGACATTTATCATAGATTTTCATCCTTTTTATACTGACAAACAGCATTTATCCTTATTTTGTTAAAAAAATTAAAATTTTATTCAATGCAAAAGCATTTTAGGTTGATAATATGTAAAATAAATGACCTAAATACTTCCTTTCTTGAATATAAAATATGATAGTATTTTCAAAATGATTTGTGGAACATTTTTGAAACAGCTATCTACAGACTACAACTGACCACTTATGTCCCAATTTTGTCGGAACATTATCAAAATGTGTATCTATTAAAACCAAGTCTAGAAAAAATAACCGCAAATTGAACTATCGAAAGATTTCACTGGTCTACAAAATTTCACTTTTTTCCTATATTTCTTAAAGGTTTTCGGCTCGCTGAACTCAAATCTGGCCTCAGAATTGCTCTGTCACATCACATTTTCAAAATGTTAAGCGTTCAAGATCGGAAAAATCCAGTTTTTGCTATTTTTGAGCCTATGTTTTAGCATAAAAAAATTTTAACCCAAAAACAAACCATTGCTTTTCCGATGATTTGCTATCCGCTGAATCCAAATCTGGTCTCAAAATGGCTCTATTACATCAGGCTACTGAGATATCTAGCTTCTTTTGTTACAAATACCTTTTCATTGAGTAAAAAATGTTTTTTTTATTTCACAGAGTAAAAATAAATGCAGTCAGTATAAAAAGGATGAAAATCTATGATAAATGTCTATGTTCAAGTGGCAATATTTCGGTGAATTTGAAACGTAGAAAGTTCTCTGATATAGCATTTTAAAGAAAATTTTATTTTCTTCTTTTTTTATGAAGCATTACCTATACCTATCTGCAACCAGAAAGAAATGCCATTAAAAAAACTGACAAAACTCAGAAATTGGAAAAAATTGCCTTTTTTTCTGTCGGGAATTTTACTATTTTGGATAAAAAATTTTTATTTATAATTTTTAAAAAGATGCATTTCGATGGGAAAATTTGCTCTCTACAAAAAACATTCTTGGAATTGCATCAAAATTTTGCTTCGTTTTCGAGATATTTTGAAAAAACGAATGAAGATGGTTTAGAACCCATATCTCCGAATCGCACCCTCTAATTTAATAGCACTTTCGGCTATTTCACTAAAATTAACCCATTAATCGATTCATGCAATAAAAGTCCACTCAATGTCGAGTTCCTTAAGAAATGACATAATCAATAGACTATTATCCCTCAGTAAAATATACTTACATTTCATTCACATATTTCGATGGAAACGTAAGATTGCCACAGGAACGGGGCTGGAAGTGGAAACTTTGAAACTACTGCACAGATTTCAAAAATTCTACTGGCACTGGGATGCCACATAATCACTCAGTAACTTAGCGTATATTTGATATCTTTAATCCCACGGCAACAGAAACAGGAACGAGAACGGGAACCTTAAAACTACAGACCCTAGCAACGCCGGGCGGCTCAGCAAGTTTTCTATAAAACTTTTAATTTTGAGTTATTAGTTTTATGTTCCGTTTATTTTCATTTTTATGTCTTTTGTTTTATTAAATCCAGCTCTAGGTAATTGAAGAATATTGTCATGCTACAATCCTCAGTGAAGTGAAGATTACTAGTGTTACAATCCTTGTATTAGTTAATTCACCATTTGGGATGACTTCTATTCGCGGTGTTAGGATAGGTAAGTATTTTAATTTGTTTCAGATGAGGTTCTCGATCTAGTGTTAGGAACGGTAAGTTCAAAATGGTCATAGGGATTGATTCTTGAATAGTGTTAATACCGGATTCGAATCCTTTTGACTACATTTATTTTTGTTTCGATCTGTAAATTTTTTATTTTATTTTTTTCATGACAACGAAATTGCTGGGCGCGGAGGTGTGTCAAAGGCAGGAGTATTCTTTAATCTCGGTGAGTCAATTTTAATTTATTCTTTTTATTTTACATTTATACACATATGATATGTACATATGTATGTATTTTGAATGTTATTTAAGTAGTCGCATCCCCACTTAATTTCGTCTCACCAAGTACTTATGAAGAAGTTCCTTGGGACAATATGCTATGGTATTAAAAAATACATTCCAGTATAGTGTTTATGAAGTAAAATAAACAGAAAAATGTTTATCAACGACGTATTTTTGATTGATTGAAAAATTAATAAATTATTGATATATAATGTTGATAAAATAATGCCGAACTAGCAACCAGAGAAGTTCACAATCAATATCGCAAAAAAAGTGTTTATTCAGAACAAATCAAAAGTTCTGATGGCTGCTATCCGTATTACCACTAAATCAATTTCATTGATAAACGGACAAATTTATCAAGTTAGGCTGTTAGTATAATTCAATATCTAATTATTTAACAGGCCTTACCTATTAACGTTTTTTTTTTTAATATATGGGCTTATCCTTTCAAATTTTCGAAATATATAGAAATTTTTATTAAATATTTAGGTTTTGAAATTTATAGTGTTATATGTATATATCATTGAGATTACTAAGTTAGATTTTCATTTTTTCAGATAAATAAAGGTAAACAATTTAAATCATTCATTTTAAGGGCGTGCCTTATTAATAAATAATCCTATATGATATAAATATTTATAAAAAAATTAAAAAAATAAAAAAAATTTTTTGTAGTCAGCAAAAAAAATTTCTTTTTTTTTCTTAGAGCAATTAAATAGCAAAAAAGAAAATGCTAAAAAATTGTTAGCAACAAAAGAAAAAAATTTGAAAAAAATAAAAAAAATTTTTTAGTCAGCAAAAAAAAGTTTTGTTTTAGTTTTCATAGAGCAATTAAATAGCAAAACAAGAATATGCTAAAAAAAATTTTTCAACAAAAAAAAATTAAAAAAAAATTAAAAAATTTTTTGTAGTCAGCAGAAAAAAATTTCGTTTTATTTTTCGTCGAGCAATTAAATAGCAAAAAAAGAAAATGCTAAAAAATTGTTAGCAACAAAAGAAAAAAATTTGAAAAAAATAAAAACAAATTTTAGTAGTCAGCAAAAAAAGTTTTGTTTTATTTTTCGTAGAGCAATTAAATAGCAATAAAAGAAAATGCTAAAAAATTGTTAGCAACAAAAGAAAACATTTTGAAAAAAATAAAAAAATTTTTTGTAGTCAGCAAAAAAAAGTTTTGTTTTATTTTTCTTAGAGCAGTTAAATAGCTTAAAAAGAAAATGCTAAAAAATTGTAAACAACAAAAGAAAAAAAATTGAAAAAAAAATAAAAAAAAAAATTTTTTGCAGTCAGCAAAAAAAGTTTTGTTTTATTTTTCCTAGAGCAATTAAATAGCAATAAAAGAAAATACTAAAAAAATATTGCAAAAAAAAAATTAAATAAATAAAAAAAAATTTTTGCAGTTAGCAAAAAAAAAATTGTTCTATTTTTTGTAGAGTAATTAAATGGCAAAAAAAATAATATGCTAAAAAATGTTTGCAAAAAAAAATTTTTTAAAAAATGTTTGTTTTATTTTTCCTAAGAAAGTAGCAAAAAAAATCTTGTGAAAACACCCGATCTCTAAAACTTTCCTGAAAAATTGAAATGTGAATTTTTGTAGGTGAACGGGAAGAGCAAAAAATAAAATTTTTGTGTATACGAGGAGCAAATAATTAGTAGAAAAAAATATAAAAAAATCAATTTTTCAAAAAAAAAAAAAGAATTAAGAAAAAAATTAAGAAAATTTTTTTTAATTAGCAAAAAAATTTTTTTTTTTTGAGCAAATATTTAGCAAAAAAATATGGTGAAAACACCCGGTCTCTAAACCTTTCCTGAAAAATTTGCTTTGCCAGCTTGACGTCAAGCTGGAAATGTGAATTGTTATAACTAAACGGGAGGAGCAAAAAAATTTATTTCTTAGCAAATAATTAGCAACTAAATTACACAAAATTTTGTTCCGATCCGAGAAAGTCAATTCACCAGCTTGACAGAGGTATCGAATTGACATAACTTCAACTGCTTCTTTCGCTCTTCAAAATAATGTTCCTGCTACATCAACTGGGGCTACATATTCAACATTTAGTCACTTTCCTAGTTATTTATCATTTTACTATCAAAACGTTGGGGGTATAAAATCTAAGCTTGATCACATATTTCTTTCATTTTCATCTTGTGTTTACGATATCATTCTTATAACTGAAACTTGGCTAGCTGAAAATCAACTTACATCAAAAAAATATTTGATACTAGTAATTATACAGTTTTTAGGAAAGATAGATGTAATGTATTAACAGGTATGGAAATGGGGGGTTTAGTTCTAATTGCCAAACGATCTTCTTTATCTTGTAAACAGGTTGAGTTGCTTTCAAATATCTATATTCCTACCATTAATTTTGACATTGATCAACTTATTGTTTCACTTACATTAGAAAATAATATTGAAATATTTATTATGTTAAGTTATATTTCTCCAAGAAGTCCTCTCGAAGTATATTGTACACATTTAAAAAATTGTGAAAACATTTTAAGAAATTTGAGTAGTGCTCAGCACGTTATATGTATTTGTGATTTCAATCAGGGTGAAATAAATTGGGTCCTAGATTTGGATGATAAATATTAAATTCCTTATAATGTGCGCTCTGAAATTGAAGCGTATGTAATTGGCTTTTTCAGTCAGCTTGATTTAATTCAATTAAATTCTTTTCAAAATGAACTTGGTAGAGTTCTTGATTTAATATTTGTTAAAAAGCAATTTAATATTCATATTGAAAAATCTGATTTTCCTATTGCCAGTAATGGTTTACACCATGTTGCATTTGAAGGAAATTTCAATTTCTACACATTTTTATGAAGAAAATTACTTTAAGTAATTCATTTGTACCTTAGGTACTTTGGCAAAGCAAACTTTGATGCAATGAATGAATATTTTTTCTCTTTTTCATGGAATCCCATTTTTGAAAGTAATGACTTAGAATGCTCATATTTTAAATTTATATCAGTAATTGAAGAAGCAATACGAAGATTCGTTCCTTATTAAAAACTTGATTCAGGCTCGAACCCAGCTTTGTTTTATAAAAGGCTATTAAATCTTTAAAACCAAAAGAATAAAGCTTTCAAACTTTTGAGAAAAAAGTCATAATATCTTAGAAATACGTACAAATTATAATAGAATTAATCGGAATTTGGCATATTGTATAAATTTTTGTATCAATCATACATGTTTTCGGTTGAATCCAAATTAAAAAATGATAGTAAAAGTTTCTGGAACTTTATTAATTCTTAACGCAAGTCAAATGAATATCCAAGCTGTATGAAATATTTGGACACAAATGCTAGTGATATACAATCAATATGTAATTTGTTTGCAAAATATTTTCAATCAGTGTACTCCATGGACCAACAACTTCCTAATCAGGAATTACCTAATGTTTCTCCAATGTTAGATATAGGTTCCATTGTACTGAGTGTTTTATATGTGCATCTGATGATGTGGACCTGATGATATTCATCCTATCATTTTGTTTAAATGTGTATTTTCGCTAGTTGAATCAATTACGAAAATTTTCAATTTATTACTCTCTAGGGGTAAGTTTCTCGATTGCTGGAAACTTTCCTTTTTAACTCCAGTCTTTAAATCAGGATGTAAGCAGGATGTTTGTAATTATAGACCAATTAGTAAATTATATGCTTTACCAAAACTTTTTGAAAAGATAATTTATAATTAACTATCTTTTCTTTTAAAAAATTGAATCGGTCATTTCAAAAACCACTTAAGTCACTTTTTTTTCAACATGCTTTTTTTGCTGAAAATGGTTCTCTACCTGTGAGAAACCATTTTCAGCAAAAAAAGCATGTTGGAAAAAATGTGACTTAAGTGGTTTTGAAATGATCGATTCAATTATATATCTGATTTTCAACATGGGTTTATTTCCGGGAGGTCTACAGCGACTAATTTAGCTTTGATGATAAACTTTATAAAAAATAATTTTGAAAATTATATTCAAACGGATATTATCTTTACAGATTTCGCTAAAGCATTTGATCGTGTAAGCCATATGGTGCTTTGGCACAAATTGTCCTCCTTAGGTTTTCACTCTAAACTTCTGGAATGGATAAAATCTTACCTTACCGATAGGGTTCAAATAATAAAGATTGATAGCAATCTGCAAAAATCAAAGTCTCAACAGGTGTGCCAGAGGGCAGCCATTTGGTTTCTTTTAATTATTAATGACATTCCCTCAATTTTCGAATCTAGCTTGTTGTTTATAGATGATCTCAAACTATACCATGCGATAGAAAATTTATATGATTGTCGTTTTCTTCAAGATGACTTAAATAGGTTGGTAAAATGGTGTAATACTAATCTTCTAAGTTTGAATGTCTCTAAGTGTCAAATAATTTCATGTTTCAGACATAATTCGTCGATTGATTTTAGTTACGTGATCAGCAATATCCTACTTGATCGTGTCGAACGTAAGAAGGAACTTGGTGTCATCCTTGATACAAAACTTACTTTCCTTCCTCACATAGACTATATTGTCAAAACGGCTAACCAAATGTTAGGATTTATAATAAGGAATTCAAAAGGATTTACAGATCCGTGCTCTTTAACAGCGCTTTTTAGTTCATTGGTAAGATCTGTGCTAGAATATTCCAGTATAGTATGGAAACCATTCTATGAAAATCATAGCGACAGAATTGAAAAAGTTCAAAGAAAATTTTCTAGATTTTTGTTTATTAAATCTAGAATAAATTATGAATCCAGGTGTATATTGTTTGGTATTAAGAGTCTCCAGAGTCGACATACTTGCTTCTCCATAATGTTTATTAGAGATATTCTCACACATCATATTAAATGTCCAGATTTATTATTATTAATCCGTTCACGTGTTCCTCAAATAAATTTAAGTAGTTCTTATTTACTACGAGAAAAATCTCATCCCAACAGGGGAGGCGGTTGTATGTGTCGCGATCTATGCACCGGAGGCTTCTCAAAATTCGTGTTTTATTACAGAGCTCGAAACACTTTTTCGATGTCTGAAACTGAACACGGATGAAGACTATTTCCGTCGTTCCGTTTGGCCGTCGATTACAATGATAAACACCAAGATTGGGGAAATCAGTTAGCCAATCCGAGGGGCACCCAGCTATTCAATTGGGGCTTCAATATTGAGTGTAAAGTCGATCTGCTGGCTACTGACAGTCCTTCATATCCTCGAAGTATTTCATATTTGTATCTTTTATTTCTAGACTCAGGACTTAAACTGACCGACGACATTCTTCGACGGACGAAAAATTGTTTGACGACGATTGAGTACGACAGTGACCACTGTCGACTTGCCGCCGTCATACAGCTTCCAAACGTCCTTGTGAAACTGGAGGAGTACGTGCCGACGCACTCTTACAATTACGGTAAGACACGTTGGGCGCGCTTTTCCGGTGCCGTCTCAAGGTGTTGAAATAAGCAAAATTTAAATTCATATGAACATACTAACCACTTAAAGTAACGATACCATTGTGTTTTATACTTAAACTAGTTTCGAAATTACGATATACAAATATCGTACTGTATCAAACCAAACCTAACTTCACTTAAGCTAAATCTCTTTTTCCTATTTTATACAATAAACTGAAGTCAAACAAGTCGGAATGTCTTTTAAATCTTTTCTTATAAGTAGAATCGTTTTAGTTTTCGAACAGGTTATGGACCCAGAACTCGTGGCAAAAGAATTAAAGTAAAGTTAGATAACTATTTTTGAGAGAATGACGTCTCTTACCGGAAAAATCCCACGCTTTAATGTGGAAAATTATTTAACGTGGAAGCCTCAAATGGAGGCAGTATTACACAAGAATCGCTTATTAAAAATTGAAGGACATGAGACTAAACCTAAAACAGATGCTATTAAAATTGATGAATGGATCAACAAAGACATGGACACCAAATGTGAACTTATAATTGATATGGAACCCAGCCAAGTTCTTCTTGTTGGATCTTGCACCACATCCCAGGAACTTTGGGATCTTTTAAGTAACACGTTTGATCGGAAAGGAACTCGAGAAAAGGTCGAAGAATTTGGTAAGTTGATTAATATCAAAATGCTAGAAAATGAACACATGGAACATTACCTTATTAACTTCAATTTGAATCTACCACGTCTGCCGTAAGTCCGTGGAACGACGCCGACGGCTCCTTTATAACCGAGACGTCACCGCAGTAGGCGGAGACGTTGAAGAGCTCCTTCGGTTCAGTAGGGCGGTCTTAGATCGCGATCGTCGTGACGTTGTTAAAATGTCAAATATGTTCTGGTGGTTGTCTGAGCACGTGAGTCGCAAATGGCTGGCTTACACAGGTTTAGCGTGTAAGTCTTAGGGTAAAGGGGGTGGGCACAGTGGCATACAAAAAAAAAAAAACCAAAAAAAAAAATTTTAAAACCAAAAAAAAGTACAAAAATCTAAAAAAAAAAATCATAAAACATAAAAATTCCAAAAAATACGAAACAGAAAACAAAAAAAAAAGGTAACTGTGGCTGCTCTAGGTTTAAGTAGATTTAAATAGATTTAAGTAGTTTTAATAAAAATCAAAAAAAAAAAAAAAATGATCCAGCAAACTAAGTTTTTTGTTTTTTAAATTTTCTTAGTTTTTAACCATAGTTCTAGTTTGTAGATCCGTAAGTTATCTTTAGGCCGAAAGGCATTAGAATTGAGATATTGAATAATTTAGAGTACCCGCTCAGGGTCAGTGAGTTAGTTTAGTTGTTATATAAGCTAGTCTTATACATTTTTGCTAGCTCCTAAGTAGATTTAAGAAAAAGAAATAAAAATGAATTAAAACTGAAAAAAAAACTGAACTGGCTTCAATTTGATTGAAACACGCTTGCGAGAGATGGATGCGAAACTGGACGATGAGTTGTTAGTGATGGTCCTACTGGATGGTCTGCCGGAAAGTTATAACGAAATACGAGCTGCCTTTGATGCGAGTAATGAAGCGCCTAAAATGGATGTACTACGTGCCAGACTTCTGAAAGTAAGTTACAAAAGGAAGCCCACTATGGATGTGACAGATGATGCACTTAAAGTCTAATTCCACAAAAGAAAATTTCATACTCAACAATCAGGTACGTCTGCTGCAAAATCAGGTACGTCAAAAACAAGCTTTCAATATAATTGTCATCGATGTGGGCGCAAGGGGCATGTGAAGAAAGATTGCCGTGTTAATTTTCAGAAGGAAAATTTACGATTCGTTGAAAACGTTTCACATGAAGAAGAGGAAGGTTTTATGATAAATGAGTTAAACGAAAGTACAAAAATTACGCGAATAGAAGGAATTTCACAAAAGGTTACCGCAATAAACAATTATAGTTTAGATAGATCAAGCTGGTTCATAGACAGCGGTGCAACTTCGCACATGTGCTGTGATAAAAGGTTTTTTAAACAACTACTCTTGGCAGGTACAAGTATTTGTATTGTATTGTATTTATTTATTTAGCATACGAAAGTATATAGCTATTAAATTACAAATTTAAAATCTTAAAAACTATTTTTTACAAATTCTTTGACATACCGTTTATAATTATTGAAATTTGTTTCTGATTTAACATGTTCTGGCATTGAATTAAAAATTTGAAATCCTTTATATATAATACTATTTTGTGTTATTGTGTTTCTATAGTTTGGAAGTCGCAAATCGTTCGAGTTTCTTAACTGATATGGTTGAACTTCACCTACATACATAATAAGATTACTAAAATAACTAGGCAATTCACCCATTTTCATTTTTTGAATTAACAAAAGAACATCTACTGCTAATTGTTGTTTATTACTTAACCGTTTAAGACGATTTAGCATATTTAAAACACTTGTATAACGACTACATTTCAATATGATTCTCATAGCTTTGTTTTGTAGCTTTTGCAATCTATATATGTTACTATCTTTTAACAGAAAAAGAACAGATGAGCAATATTCAAAATGCGGTTTGATTATAACGTTATATACTCTAACTGATGTATTAAAATCTAATTTGCTTATAATTCTTCGAAAAAAATTCACCTTTTTAGATATTTTATTAACTATGTAGTCCACATGTTTATCGAACTTTAGCTTTTGGTCTATTATCACACCTAAGTACTTTATTTGATTTACTTGCTCTATGTTTTCATTGTCTTTTCTTAAATTAATATTGCACTCCGTTTTAAATATCATCGACTTCGTCTTTTGAACATTCGTCTTTAGTTTGTTCGCCTTGAACCAGATGCTTAGGCCTTCAAGATCTTCTTGTAGCTGTTGAGTTATCATTGGTACATCCTTCCCCACAATGTATACAAGGGCGTCATCAGCAAACATAACTATCTTACAGTACTTTAAACATTTGTATACGTCATTAATATACAAGAGAAACAAAATAGGCCCGAGTACAGAGCCTTGTGGTACTCCTAAGAAAGTTGATGTTTCCTCTGAACGTTTTCCATTGATTGATTGATGTTTTCTGAGTTCTCTGTTCAAGATATGACGAGAACCACATCAACTCTTTGTCACGAAAACCATATTGCCTCATTTTTTGAATTAATATTCCTCTATCTACTGTTTCAAACGCTCTCTTTAGGTCCAAGAAGACTGCAATAATGTTGGACCCATCTGCTAAATATTCTTTCCAATTTAACAGCACATAGTTTATGGCAGTCTCACAGGAAAGGTGGCTTCGAAACCCGAACTGATTTTCGATAATAATATTGTAAGTGTCTAAGTAATTTTGTAGTTGTACTTTTACTATTTTTTCAATTATTTTTTCATACACTGGTAACGCGTTTATAACTGTTTGTTTGTTTGTTGTTTGTATTGGAGTTATTAACGATTCTTTCCACGAACTTGGAAAACATCCCGAAAATAAAGATTTATTTACAATTTCAGTAATGACGTTTCCTATTTCTCCAAATGCATCTAAAAACATTTTTGGGCACATAAAACTAAAATCTTTTTTTGTTTCATTGTTCGCAACACTTCAACAACATCAGATGGAGTTACGAGGTTGAATTTAAAACGACACGACAGTTCATCAATTTGGTTAACATACGGAATACTATCAATTGACTGATTTATTTCAAGAACACTATCCACGAAAAAAGTGTTAAATTCATCCGCAACATCTTTTGGGTTATTTTTAGTAACTCCATTAAATATAATGTTCTCATCGATTTCTCCTTTTTTTTGACCCGATCACATATCTTTTTAAAGTTTTCCACATACTTTTTTGGTCTGGTTGTATAGTATTTTATTTTGTACGAAAATCCCTTTAGTTCTTATTAGTTCTCTTTTATACCGATTTCGCGACCGTTTGTAACTCTCCCAATCACTCAATTCATCAGTTTGTAAAGCTTTATGGTAACAAACCAACTTTTCTGTCTTTAGATCTCTCAGTGTATTATTGAACCACTCTACGTTATTTTCATTCACCTTTTTTGTCTTAACATAACTGTTCACAATTTTTAGAAGCTCATTTGAAAAAACATTACTCAAAAAATGTACATCAACGAGTGGAAAACAAATATTTATCAATTGAGACTGCCGGATATCATTAATAAAAACATCTTTTTCGTACTTTATGCACATAACCGTTTTTTGTGCCAATGTATCTACTCTGTTTTCTTTTGATTTTAATTTCACTATTATTGTTTCATGATCAGTTATTTTTAAGTTCGTATTTCTTTCTGTGGAAACTAGACGCGAATTTGTGACAACGTAATCAATAAGGGTTTTAGAGTCTGCGGTTATTCGTGTAGGTGTGTCAACTATTTGATCTGCTGTATTTTCTGTAATAATTCTTTGTATTTCTCTTTGATAAGTATAATTTTTATTAAGCCAATCTATGTTAAAATCAACAACAATTATAAAGCCTTTCTCGTTTTCATTTAATTCGTCAAGAAGTTCTGCAAATCTATCACAAAACATTCGACATGATGCATTCGGAGAGTTATATAATACCACAAATGTTATTGAATAGCCCTTTGACATTAAATTCACAATCATCCACCAATGTTCGTAGTCATACTGCTTCATTTTAGGAGGTTCAAATTTTATTTCCTCTTTAATATAAATACTAACTCCACCTGTATATCTAGAGTTACTATCACACCTAATAAGTTCATAATTATCAATATATAGTTCACTTGTTTCAACCTGATCAGTAAGGTGTGTTTCCGACAGTGCCACTAAATAAAAGTTATTTTCATGCAGGATTGTTTCAAGCTCACAAAAATTAGCTGTTAATCCTTGAATGTTAAAATAGGCACAGTTTAAATACTTTGATGGCTAATAAGAAGCCCGTTTTTTTCAATTTCTAATTGTTTTAAATAAACTGGACATGTAATGTCCCTACAATCATGATTGCAATCCAAGCTCAGACCATATCTTTCATTTGACTTTGCACAATTTATACACTTCACTTGTTCTTGTTTGCACTCTTTTGTTTCATGGCCTTGTCCACACTTTGCACATGCTAATTCATTTTTACATTTGCTTGCAATATGCTTAAGGCCCCAACACTTATAACATTTTCTTATTGAAACACATTCAAAGATTCTGCATCGATCCCAACCAATGCACATTCTTCCCTCTTTCATCACTTTCGTATAATCCTCTGCTTCTAGTACAATAATTGCATTAAATACTTTAGTATTTTTGATATCACGGTAACACTTCACGCATTTCACTTCTCCTTTCAAATTATTTTGACTTTTCAGAGCTACTTCTATCTCACTTGATTCATGCATTTCACTCATACCCGTTAACAAAATTTGCGGCACTGAAAGCTTTGGACTATCAACAACATAATTTTCATTTAATTTTTCCATCACTTCTTTGCATAATTTTTCACTAGATTCTTTATCCGAACAAACAATCGATTTTGATCCATCTTTTTTTTTTGTTAATATTATTAATTTTTATTGGCAAATCTGATGGATTTATAGTAACTCTAACGTCACTTTTCGTTTTGTTTATATTTTGCTTCTCTTTTGGTTTCACGATAACAGTAGACTTCGCGGTTTCTGCATAAGACTTTTTTCTGGGGTCTCAATTACATTTTTTTCTTCACGTATTTTTTTTAAGAGATCTATGGAGTCTTTAAACTCTTTCATTATTTTCTCAAGCGATTTTAAATCATCTAAACCAGGGTTTCCCAAACTATTTTGAGCCACAGACCCCTTTTCCAAAATGAACTGACACCGTAGACCCCCAAAGCCAAATTACTTTAAAAATCCTGTCTCAAGTTTCTTACTTACTTATAGGTACCTAGTACCTAAGCAAGTTTTGCAGTAGTGCAGAGAGAACATTTTTTGAGATAACAATAAAACATGACATTACAATGATAGCAGGTATGAAATTCAATGAACACGAAGTGTAATTCATAATTTATCAATGCAAGTTTTCAAAAATCGTGCTCTTAATTGGTAACAAATAATAAATTCTTGATTTGAAAAATTAATGCGATGGATGAATTTGGTGACTTTCTACCAATCTAGCTAGATCTGGTTTAATATTGGTAAGTTAAAGCCTTAAGTCTCCGTTCGTTGACTTTCAAACGGTTTCTTTTTTTCGTCAAAATGTTTGCAACCACACTGAAGCTCTTCGTCAGTTTGAATGGTTATCAACTCCTCTTGCATTATCACATTGGTTTCTTCCATGGCTGTTATACTGTACGGATTTATTATCCACTCTGGAATTTTTAGGTTCAAAAGATCCTCAAACCTTTTGATAAAATCTTTATGAAGCGCGTACAAGTGAGTGACATATAATAAAATAACATCGTCTTGAAGGATTTCTGTTGACCTCGACAAAAATGCGGAAACTGTAAGTATTCTTTTCTGTTTAAATTTTAATTATAAAGAATAAGTCTTCCCACAAACGCCGCTATGATTGATTTTGTTTTGATCAAGTTGAGATAGTCATCCTGCTGCAAGTTGACTTTATTGAACATGTCGAAGATATCAGTCATGTAATAATTATCCGTCATAGAATTTTTCGGATTTTCTTCCAAATTCGGGTTTTTTTCATTTAGAAACTCCAACACAGACTCAAAAATAGCTGAAAATATTGTTAAACAAGCACCTCTTGAAAGAAGAAGACTTCGTCGTTGTCCTCACAAAGCTTAGCAAATAACCGAGAGTTCAATGAATTGCTTCGAATTTTGTTAACAGCATTTTTGACGTATTGCAAAGACTGGTGCAATCTAGGACTCAGATTTTTTGCTACTAAGTGTTGTCTGTGAATCACGCAATGCAGCACCAGTACATCAGGCAATTGCCGCTTTAAGTGAGCTATAAGACCACGATGACGACCAACTATAGATGGTGCTCTATCGGTCGCAACAGAAATAATGTTTCTCCATGGAATAGCTTTGTCGGTAAAAAAAACGTTCCACTGCCTGAAAATGGATTCTCCTCTGGTATCAGTTTCCACATAAATGGTAAAAAGCAGCTATTGGCACATATTCTCGTCTTTGATATATCGAACGTATCCTAACAACAGAGCTTCATTGCCGGGTAATATAGACTCGTCTAACTGGAGAGAGAATCTCTTGGTCTGCAATAAATTCCATAAAATGTTTTCCACTTCGCGACCTGTTTCGTCTATTCGTCTCTAAGCGGTGTAATTGCCCAAGGGTATTCTTTTTATAATATCTTGAGCGGGATTATGCTAAACATTGCTGAGCACCTCTGCGATGGCTGGTAAAATAAGCTGCTCTCCAATTGTGGGAGGCTTCCCCGACTTCGATATTAGCAGACATTTATTGTTGGACGCTCTCAAGCCATCAACGTCTTGCATAGAAGATGATGCAAACATCGATGTTATGGACGGCCTTTTCTCTAGTTTTTTCTAAATAAGGTAAAAGGAATTCGTTGAGTTTTTTAAAGGTGTAGCAATACTACTTTTTATTTTTAGAATAACAAAAGTAACGCAACACTATCTTTAAAGTTTAAAATAAGAAAATGTGTTAGGGGGTCAAAAACTTGTCGACCCCCAAATTCAGATTTCGTTTTTGTCGACCCCCGAGGAGCCGATATAGACCCCAAGGGGTCGATATCGACCACTTTGGGAATCACTGATCTAAACACTTCTTGCATATGAAATGTATATCTGGTCTTCCATTTAATAAATCATAATCGTATTGATTCAATTTAAGACATTTTAAATGATAAAATGCACCACAAGAGCCGTTGCACATTAGCCACTTATCTCCCGTTTTCACCGGTCGACTGCAGTCGAAACAATCCGAGCTCATTTTTTCTTTTTTTCGGAAAACCAAGGCTTAGAAACGATTGACTTTAATTTATTTATTTTCTTTTAACTTCACTTTCACTTTTATAAAAATTTCATTAATTAATTTGGTTTTTATTTACTCAAATTTCAAAAAAAAACCAGGAGGTACGTAAGAACTTGACTTTTCACTTTCTCTCTCTCTCTCTTAACAACAAGTGGCAAATAAAAAATCAGCAAGTGTCGAGGGCATAGGGACAGTTCAATTAGAGATTCATGTTCATGGAGAATAGAAGTCAATTTGTTTTTATTGTACTCTCTATGTACCTACTTTGAGAAGTAATCTCATATCGACAAGCAAAGCCACCGACAACGGATGCAGAGTATTGATAGAAGGCACACGTGCACAAATATTTCGTGTTGACAAGTTAATACTAGAGGCTGAGAAACGTAAGGGGCTATACTCTGTTATGCTAACTCCAACAGAAGAACAAAGTTGCGAAATAGGTAATCGTGAGCAGGTTAATAATCTCTTAGAATCCTGGCATAAGAGATATGGTCATTTAAATTACTCATCGCTTCGTAAATTAAAAGATCACTCTTCACTCAATGGTAGTAGGGTTGCCAAAGTTTCAGAGAAATGAAATAGATTGTGTAGCATGCATTAGAGGGAAGCAAACGAGAACACCATTCGCTAAAAAAATGGAAAAGTCTTCAAAGCACTTATTAGAAATAATTCATACTGATCTATGCGGTCCAATGACCACTGAATCAATTAGGAAGAGTTTTTATTATGTAACGTTCACCGACGACTATTCTCGTAAGGTGTTCGTCTACTTCTTGCGACAAAAAAGTGAGTACTTAAGCGTCTTTAAGAAATTTAAACAATTAGTTGAGAATGAGATAAACTGTAAGATTTAAACCTTACGGAGTGACAATGCGAAAGAGATTTTGAGTGCAGAATTTTCACAATTTTTGAGCGAAAATGGTATCAAGCGTCAATTATCTGTTGAGTACACACCGCAGCAAAACGGTGTAGCCGAGCGCATGAATCGCACGTTGCTTGAGATGTCTCGTTGTAACAGGATAGAAGCAAATCTCCCGAAATACTTATGGGCTGAGTTGATTCATACTTCGGCTTACATTAGAAATCATTGTCCAACTGTTTTAAACAGGAAAACGCCCGAGCAAATTTGGACAGGAAGAATACCGAATATAAGTCATTTTCGGCAAATTGGTTGTCGTGCTTTTGTACTGAACAAATGTTTAGCTAGGTCTAAGCTTGATCCCAGAAGTAATGAATATGTTCTCATTGGGTATTCGACTGATTCCAAAGCATATCGGTTGTGGAAGAGAGGGTCAAGAAGTATTATCATAAGCAGAGATGTTCGCTTTATTGAAATACTAGCTGTGCCCGCGACTTCGTCCGCGTGGAATAGTGACTTTCAGCAGCATTTTTAACTTTTTAGGAAATAAAACTTCTAGCCTTAAAAATGGCGGTACATATTTCCAAAAAAAACATTCAACCCCTATTTCAACACCTTGTAGCCCTGTTAAAAATACTTTTGAGACCGTAGTTTTTGAATTCCCATTTCCGTTCCCGTGGGAATATAAGGATAGATATATAGCCTTTATCGTTCCGCATGTTCTAGACCATCTCTGTATCTAATTTAATAAAATCTGTTTAGCAGTTTGAACGGGAGACATACGAAAAACATACCGACATAGCTACATTCGCATTTTCAATATTAGTAAAGACTCCCGTTCCCGTGGGAATATGGTGACCGTTTTCGTTGGAATATGTGGATAAGTTAAAGTTAATGTTACTCCGGGATTATGGAGCATTCCAACGGTGGATGCATTTTTGAAATCGGTACTGAAGTGTAAGAGTTCCCGTATACGTTCCTGCTCCCGTGGGAATATAGGGAAAAAATATATAGTCTATGTCTTTCCTCAGGTTCTGAACAATCCTTGTACAAAATTTCATTTAAATCGGTTTATTAGTTTGGGCGGGAGATGGTAACATAGAACGACGGACAGACAGAGCTCCTTTCACACTTGTTATATTAGTAAGGACTCCCGTTCCCGTAGGAATATGTGGATGAAATAAAGTTAATGTTACACAGGAATAGTGTAGCATTCTAACGGTGGAAGAATTTTTGAAACCGGTGCTGTAGTGTCAAAGTTCCCGTATATGTTCCTGCTCCCGTGGGAATATAGGGAACCGTAGGAATATGGGAATGAATTAGTTTTTATGTTAGTCGGGGATAGTGTAGCATTCTAACAGTGAAAGAATTTTTGAAATCGGTGCTGTAGTGTCAAAGTTCCCGTATACGTTCCTGCTCCCGTGGGAATATAGGGAACCGTAGGAATACGGGGATGAATTAGTTTTAATGTTACTCGGGGATAGTGTAGCATTCTGACAGTGAAAGAATTTTTGAAATCGGTGCTGTAGTGTCAAAGTTCCCGTATACGTTCCTGCTCCCGTGGGAATATAGGGAACCGTAGGAATATGGGGATGACTTAGTTTTAATGTTAGTCGAGGATAGTGTAGCATTCTAACGGTGAAAGAATTTTTGAAATCGGTGCTGTAGTGTCAAAGTTCCCGTATACGTTCCTGCTCCCATGGGAATAAAGGGAACCGTAGGAATATGGGGATGAATTAGTTTTTATGTTACTCGGGGATAGTGTAGCAATCTAATAGTGAAAGAATTTTTGAAATCGGTGCTGTAGTGTCAAAGTTCCCGTATACGTTCCTGCTACCGTGGGAATATAGGGAACCGTAGGAATATGGGGATGAACTAGTTTTAATGTTACTCGGGGATAATGAAGCATTCTAACAGTGGAAAAATTTTTGAAATCGGTGTTGTAGTTTCTAAGTTCCCGTATACGTTCCCGTTCCCGAGGGAATTTAGGGATAAATTGTAGCCTATGTGTTATTCTGATGTATAAGCTATATTATTGGAAAGTTTAATTGAAATCCATTCAGCAGTTTTTGCGTGAAAGAGGAACAAACATACATCCACACATACAAACTTTCACGTTTATAATATTAGTAGGATTTGATGGAAATCCAGCTGAAGATGAACAAGGAATGTTTTATGAATACAACCGAGAGAATGAGAATACAATTGAAAAAGTACAACAACAATAAGAGCAAAATTAAACATGAAGAAGATAATTATGGAAATAAACACGATTGCGGAAAAAGAAATGAACCAGAAAACGTTGGAGACAAAAACTCTCCCAACAAAAAGACAGACACAAT
Source organism: Melanostoma mellinum (assembly GCA_914767635.1). NCBI lineage: Eukaryota > Metazoa > Arthropoda > Insecta > Diptera > Syrphidae > Melanostoma > Melanostoma mellinum. The sequence continues at coordinate 128,286,570 of OU612059.1, forward strand.
TGTAGAACAGGAAGAAACAAGAAATGAATCCGAAAACGTTGAAGACAAAAATTCACCGCAAATCAAAAAGGCAGACATATTTATAGAACCATAACAAACGAATACGGGTACTGAGCCAATTGCCAGCCGGTTGAGGTCACAGCATCAAGGCAAGACGTTAGTTGAATCAGCCTTAACTACAAGTTTTCTTGAAGATCCAAACAGCTTTAAACAAGCTATGGAATGCCCCGATGCCCATGAGTGGATCTCAGCTATGAAGGAGGAATATCGTTGTCTCATGGAAAACAACACTTGGATTTTGTGCAAGCTTCCAGCGGATCGTAAGGCTATCGGATCTAGATGGGTTTTCAAGACAAAGTACAAATCAGATGGAAGTGTAGAGAGACGTAAGGCAAGGTTAGTGGCGAAGGGTTATAATCAAAGATTTGGCATTGACTACGTCGAAACCTATTCACCGGTAATAAGACAAAGTTCACTTCGACTAATTTATGCCTTGTCAGTGCAAAATAATCTGGAACTTCACCACTTGGATGTGGCGACGGCATTCTTAAACGGAAATCTTAACGAGGAGATTTTTATGAATCAACCTGAAGGTTTCGTGGACTGTAATCACCCTCAAAAAGTATGCCTTTTAAGCAAAGCTCTTTATGGACTCAAGCAGGCAAGCCGACAATGGCACGCAACTTTAAACGAAAAGCTTGAAAGCTTGACTTTCTTGCAATCAAAATACGATCATTGTGTTTATTTTCGAATAATGAAGAAGAAACTTCAATTTTGGGAATATATGTGGATGACATAAAAGTAGCTTCGAACTCAAAGATAAGGATAATGTTAATAAAGCAAAAGCTTTCTGAAAGTTTCAAACACTTGGGATGGATTTTCAATTTAAATGTTGGCGAGGAGTGTTGAAATAAACAAAATTTAAATTCATATGAACATACTAACTACTTAAAGTAACGATACCATTGTGTTTAAAACTTAAACAAGTTTTAGTTTAAAACTTAAACTGTATCTAACCAAACCTAACTTCACTTAAGCTAATTCTCTTTTTCCTATTTTATACAATAAACTGAAGTCAAACAAGTCGGACTGTCTTTTAAATCTTTTCTTATAAGTAGAATCGATTTAGTTTTCGAACACAAGGGAACTTCGTTCGAATGGTATTGCGCCGCCATTCAACAGGAATTTGTTGAACGTTGAGATCGATGGATACCTGCAAAGTATGGAGGATGCAATCCGTAGAACAATTCCTAAGTATAGGCAAAATGATCCAACGAACATTTACCGAAACGCGACAATAGACGCACTATACAAACAAAAAAGTAGACTCCTGTCGAGACTCAAACTCTTGCAGATTAGGTTTACTGACCGACACGATTTGGAGACTGGAACTCTGAGGTCACAGATCCAAAATCTCCAACAACTTATTAAAGAAAACTACTTCATGTTTCTGGAACGATAAAATTCGGGCAAATTCCTACAAATTGTATGGTTTGATCCCAAGAGTCCCTTCCTCAAACATGTACCGATTACGAGGTCAAAAAAAGTGATTACTAACAAACTGATTTTTTGGTTTTTACTTATTTAATATTATTTATATAATCTAATAGTCGGATTCTCCTACAAATTCCGTGGTACGTTATCCCGGTCCTACGCCCAATAGTAGTAGTACAGATCCTTGATAAAAATAGCGCTACTCTATAGCGGTGCTTCAATTGAATATATACATTACGTATTTGAAATTCATGAAATAAAAAATCTCAAGCGTGAAAAAAATGTTGATTTTTTGGTAGATTCCACTAAACAATAAGTTAAAAAATTAGTGAATGTCAACTCAACCTAAGGCAAAATATAACGAACACAAATTTGTTCCGCTTGGGTCTCTGTTAGTGTCCGACCGAAGCTTCAGCTTCGGCCATATTCGGCAAAAAACACTACAATCGGCTAAACATTCGGCTGCGCCCAAAACCGGCCGAAGTTTTGCTTGAAGCTTCGGCCAATGGTTGATGTTAAGCCCAATAATCGGTTTCGACTTTCTTTCGTTAAGGAAAAAAGAGACCTTTCAGTATTTTGAAGAAAAATAACATGTTTCAAGAGGCTTTTATTCAACTCCTACGAATTGAAAATACAGCATTTACAACATCGAATGAGGTATTTAAAATTATTGAAGAGTATATATGCAGACTTTATTCATTAAAAACAAAAAATGATATTAACAAAGGACGGTATGAGTTATAAACCAAAAAATGAAAACGAAGATATTTTAAAACAAAAAATCGTAGGTATGATCATTCCAGTTTGCCAATAACAAATCAAGAATTGTGGCAACAACTTAAAAGAACTGCGTTTATCTGCAATGTATGGTGTAATACACACAAGCGGTGCCCCACGGAAAAATTGCCAGAAAATTTTGGATGGACAATAATTGATGACAAATATGAAATATGAACACTCATAGGGTTGTCAAAAAAACCTGCGTCAACCCTGGAGAAATTTCAACGAATGGATCTTTTTTTTTTATTATTATTATTATTAATGAGAAAAATAGCTGCAATCTGAGCTCAATATTGCTTTAAGAAAAAGAATTGTCTTGAAGCAGCTATCAGATACTTCTTAAAGGCATCGGTATGGGCAGACCATCTCATTTTTCAGTCTATTTTTATTATTATTATTATAATACATTTATTAAGCAAGTAATAAATTACATGTTAATATATAAGAGAGCTGGAAACTACAGTGGTCTTACGCTCTACAAGATAAATTATTTACATAGTTACAAGGTTTATGTTAGAGTTAAATAGTAATTTGTTTACAGGTTAATAAGGCAAATTAAGTACTAGGTGTATTTATACAAGAAAATTAGTTTTGGCGAGTAATTGATTAATTTTTAGGATGTTTGCTTCGGTTGGACTTCTTAGGATTTCTATGATGTCTTCGCTTGGTGTAATTGTGGTTAATGGATTTGTTATGTTGCAGTTGTAGAGCAGGTGGTGTAAGTCGAGAGTAGTGTTGCAGGTGGGACAAGTGGGAGGAGGTTCTTTTTTGAGGATGTGGAGATGAGTGGCAGAGGTATGGCCAAGTCGTAATCTGATGTAGTTCTTTATCTTATGTTTTGAAATGTTTGTGGGATAGTTGGCTGGAATTTTTGTTGGATTGACTTTAGTGTAGTGATGGTGATACGTGAGCCATTCGTTTTGTTCGATGTTGCGTTTTTTTTGATGGAATGTTTGGTGATGTCTTTTTTGGTATAGAAGTTGTAGAGGTGCAATGGTGATCTGTGGGCAAGATTGGCAGCTTCATCCGCTTTTTCGTTGCCGGGAATGCCAACGTGTCCTGGGATCCACATGAGTTTTATGAAGCGATTTGTTTTAATTAATAAAGATCGTATGTTGTTGATAATGTTGACATCATTGTTTGTATTTGTTATAGCTTTGATGGTAGAAAGGCTGTCTGTGCAGATGATATGTTTGGTCCCGGATTTTATAGCCTCTTGTATGGCACTAAAAATTGCAAAAGCTTCCGCAGTAAATATGGATGATATTTCTGGGAGTATTCCGAGTCGGATCGTATGACCGTCTTCGTTAACTATTGCAAATGATGTACTATCGCAAGTCTTTGACCCATCTGTGAACATGAAGTTCCAGTTGTCGAGTTTGAGGTTGGCAGCGATGCTTTGGTATATTTTCCGGTATATTATATCGGCTGTGTTGTTTTTGTTATGTGACGCTAATTCCATTATGAAAGAGGTTTGATCTATAAGCCAAGGGGGTTCCAGGTGGTGTGGATTTTTGATTTTAATAAGTTCATTTTTTGGGAACTCGTTTTTTCCAGTTTGGAAGATTTTGGACAGGCCTGAAGAGATCTTGCAGGTTTTTTTGCGGTTCATCATAAGGTCTATTTCCTTGCTAATTGGCGAGTTGTATGTTGTGATTAGACATTTAGAGATTTCTTTAGTTCTAAGCAATGATCACGCCAGTTATATTTGGTATTGAATGTTAATGCTAGTATTTTCAATTTTTTTACATTTTCTACATTTACATTATTTATGCATAAGTTAATTGGTGTACATTTGTGCTTCCGACATATGTGAAGAATTTTACATTTTGTTATAGAAAGTTTAGCGCCTGAGGTTATTCCCCATTCTAAAATGTCTTTGATTGCATTAGAAAAAAAGTTTTCAACGTCGTTTATGTTTTTTGTTTTACACAAAATGTAAACGTCGTCTGCGTATATACAATATTTTATATGTTTGTGTTTGGAAAGTATTTCGCAAATGTTTTGAAAGGCAATTGAGAAAAGTACAACCGACAATGGTGAACCCTGGGGAATACCGTTGTCGAGTTGGTACGAGGTGGAGTAGGAGTTGTTGCATTTTACATAAAATTTTCTATTGCTCAAAAAGGATTTGACATAATTGAAAATTTTGGGACCGACGCACGCTCCTTTTCTATCGAATGCTTTTTCGAAATCTAACGTGAGTATTGACATATGGTTTTTGGAGCTTAATGCTCTAGAAATTAGGTCGTCAATATAGAGTAGCGCGTTAGTGCTACCTCTGTTACGTTTGAATGCTACTTGGTTTGGGCTTAAGACTTTTTTGGTCTCGGCATACCACATAATTCTTTTTGCGACGATTTTTTCGAGTACTTTTGCTAGACATGGCAGGAGGGAGATAGGGCGATAGCTATCCACCGTTAGTCTGTCTTTACCAGGTTTTGGAATAGGCAGTATTGTAGCAATCTTAAAGTGTTGCGGTATGACACTTGTTTTTAATATATTATTGTAGAGGCTGAGAATTCTGAGTATCCCTTTTTCTGGGAGATTCTTAATCATAGGATATGAGATTCTATCTCGACTCGGCGTTTTTCCTTGGAGCTTGGCTAGGCAAGAATGTAGCTCAGTTAGAGAGATATCTCTTTCGATGGTAATTGCGGTACTGTCGATTGTTTGGGAAGGAAACACAGAGAGTCTTTTAATTTGTTTATATTCATTTGAGAAGTTAGAGTCGCTTGAGTACTCCGACCAGCATTGTGCGATAACATTATTTATCTCATATGGATCTGAGATTAGATTGTTAGGTGTTTTTATATGATTAATTTTTAGTTAAGTTGGATTTCCAGTAAGGGTTCTTATTTTGTTCCAAGCTTTGCTTGACGGAGTATTGGGGTTGATTGAAGAGGTGAATTGTTCAAAACTCTTGAATTTGGATATTTTGAGATGTCTTCGAAATTTCGCGTTGGCTTTTTTAAAATTTATTAGGTTAATTTGAATTCTATTGTTTTTGAATTTTTTCCAGGCTAAAATTTTGATTTTTCGGAGTTCAGCTAACTCGGCATTCCACCAAGGGGTGGTGCTTTGTGATTTCCTCGGTTGGGTTTGTGGGATCGCGATGTTGGCTGCGGATCTAATGGCTTTTAAGATAGTTGCTGCTTCTTTGTTAGTGTTCAGTGATTGGACACTGTTCGAGAGGTTTCGTGAGACATAGGCTTTGAAAGCTAGCCAATTTGCTGAATCAATTTTGAATTTTGGATTTGAGGTGGAAGGTTTAAGGCAATGTTTAAGATTTATGGTTGTCAAAATTGGGAAGTGATCGCTGTTATGCAGATCTTCTATTGTTTTCCAGTTTATCTTCGGTAGAAGTTCAGGTGAGGCGCAAGTTATATCAACATGTGTTAGGGTGTTATGTGTAGAGAGATGAGTGGGTGAACCGTCGTTCAAGATGGAAAGGTTGGAATCTAGAAGGAATGTTTCAATAGTTCTGCCTCTGTGGTTTGAGCGGGGTGACCCCCAAAGAGTATTCCATGAGTTCACATCACCAGCTAATATGACTGGACGGGGAAGTTGCATTAATATTGCATCTAGATCGGTTTTAGAAAATGCTTGTTGGGGATGTATGTAAAAGGAAACCACGCATATTTTTATTGGGGCTGATATTTCTATTGCGGAGCAGGCTATAGTTGAATTAATAGATATTTCTTTGTGAGGTATGTCGTTTTTTACTAATAGTGAAACACCTTGCTTCGCAGTTGTATTTGCTGGCAGATTGTTAAAGTAGGATTTATAAATTTTATGCGGGATCGGGGTTGCGTTAGCGGGGAAGTGTGTTTCTTGTAGGCATAAGATTGAAGGTTTGATTTCTTTGATGAGCAGGTTAAGCTCATCGTAATTGTTTGTGTAACCTTTTATGTTCCACTGAAGGATCTTAAGTTCAGCTTTGTTTTGATTCGAGGAGAGCTCCGGGACGATATTTTTATTTGAGTGTTGTGGAAAATTGTTTTTATTAGAGTTTGAAGATGTTGTAAGATTATTGTAGTTTATTGGGTTTGGTTGTGAGAGTGGTTGGGTTGACAAATTGATGTTGGTATTGGCATCATAACCCCGCTGTCCGGGGGTTGAGCTGGTTGGACAACTGTTGTTGTCCGAGCAGCTCAACCTCTGATCAGCTGGGCTAGGGATTGCAGGTTGGATATTATTATTGAGTTGGTTGTTCATCATGATTGGTTTTTTCGGGCAGGAAATATTTATTTTTCAGTAATAGGGATTGTGTAATGTTAGAAATTGGTGATGAATTATTGAGGTCTTCTGATTCTGAGTCAGAGACGTTCATTTTTTCGTTTATATTGTGATTTTTCGAATTGTTTTGATTATTTTGAAGAGTTTCTTTTTCTGATGTTTTTTGGTTGCTTGCAGTGGTTGGAGCAGGAGTGCTCATGGTTGTGCTGTTTGGGGTTTGATGTGTTGACCTGGAAAGAGAGGGGTTAGCTGTTTGTGAAATATGAGAGGATTGTGAATGAGTGGGAGGATTATTAGTAGTTGTTTTTGGGTTACTGTGTCAGTCGAAGTTATATGAAGAAATGTTGTTGCCTGCTTTAGCTTTGGTATTATAGGGTACATTGTTGACGCTTGTTTCGGTTGGTTTGTTAATATTATATAGGCGTTTTGCTTCGGCAATTGTGCACTTATTTCTTGTTTTTATGGTTAGGATTTCTTTGTTTTTGATGTATTTCGGGCATTTGAGGGAAGAGGACGGATGAGGTTCAGCGGTAGGTGGGCAGTTTGCACACATGATACGTATGCAACTCTCGGGAGCATTTTCATGAGCTTGGAGGCTGCATGTGGCACAAGTTTCTTCCCTGGTACACCTTTTATAAGTGTGTCCAAGTAACTGACACTTGCGACACCTCATAGGGTTGGGTATGTATTCTTTGACTTTTTCTTTGTAGAAGCCTATATCAACTGTAATGGGTGGTTGGTACAGATTGAATGTAAATAACATGAGTCCAGTAGGTCGCTGTTTCCCTTCGATGGTTTTTGAGAATTTATACACTTCAGTGATACCTTGTGTGGCCATTTCAGAAACTATGTCTTGCTCTGGAACATTGATTAAATAGGGAGCGTATACTATACCTTTGCTGGAGTTAAGGCGATCGTGGTACTTAGCCTTTACGGGGCATATATTAGCTATGTTAGACATCGCTATGAATTTTTCAGCAACAACGTTGTTTTTTGCGAGAATGAGAATGTTCCCATCACGGAGTTGGGAGATGGACTCATATTCCTTGCTAATTGAGTCAATTGCTTTCTTTAGAATGAAGATGCTTACGGTGGAGAGTGGTTTGTTTTCATCAGTGGATGAGATCAGTATGAATTTGGGATTTCTTGTGCTGGTTCTGGATGGAAGCAGAGGGAAATCTACGAAACTAGAATTTCTTGTTTTTTTTTTTGGTGGTGAGTGAAGGGGCTGTGGGTTTAGGGGCATTTCCGCAGAAAGCCCTTTGAATCTGTTCCCATTCATTTTTGCCCTTCGGGATGGCTTTTAACAATTGGAAACAATCACTATTAACTCGCGAGTTGTTAAGCACGTTGGTGGGAAATAGAAAAAAATTGAGGTTAGGTTGGTTTTATTGATTAAAGTGACAGATCGCAGACTAGAAAGAGACGATGTTATCGCAACGAATGCTGGTCGTAGACTGTTTTCAGTCTAATAAGACACCAAGGTACCTAAACACTTTGACGCTTTCAATATAAAAATATTTGTCAGAACATAAGCCCGATTCAAAAAAATGTTATTGGATTTGCTACCGATTTACAGATTACATTGCTATGCTTAAACTTATTGCAATTAGTAGAATGAAAGGAGAACCGTCCATAATCAACTTCTTTTCCACATAAATTGAAAAACATAATTTTTGTTTTGTCACTGATTACCATTCTATGAATTTGGAACCAATGACTAAGAATTTCTAGGTCGTGATTTATATCAGCAGATAGATTTAAAGCAGAATCACTTTCAAACGCACATACCATATCATCAGCGAACGCATTCACTTTAATTCGATAGTTTTGTAGCAAAAGTGAGTTAATAAAGATCAAAAATAGAATTGGACCTAGTACAGAACCCTGAGGAACGCCTATAGGTAAAAAACTATCAGAACTGAATTGGTTTTTTATTTTTACTCTTTGTCTTCTTCCAGAAAGGTATGATCCAAACCACTTATGTACTACACCCCTAAATCTACATTTATCTAGTTTGTCTAATAGGATCTTATGATCAACTGTATCGAAAGCTTTTGTAATGTCGATGAAAAGCGCAGCAGTTAGATTTTTAGTATTAAAGCCTTTGTAGATATTAGAACAAATGTTCAAAAGGGCTCCTTCTGTTGAATAACCTGTACGAAAACCAAATTGAGACGAACTAAAAAACTTATTTTTATCTAGATACTTAACCATCCTGCTTTTAATAGCTTTTTCAAAAACCTTCGGAAAAACTGAGAGTAGGGATATTGGCCTGTAATTGTTTAGCAATGTTTTATCCCCTTTCTTAAAAAATGGCAATACTACAGCTTGTTTCAAATTTTCTGGGAAAACACAATTGAAAATAATTTTACTATACAATTGACACAAAATGTCGCAGATATTTAAGGATATATTTTTCACAAAATTATTTGAAAAGCAGTCAGTTGCTTCAGAGTTTGAATTTTTAAGCGTGTTTATAATTTTGTACAGTTCAAAAGATGTTATTGGATCAAAAAAGAAGCTATGAGAAGATGTGGCCTCATAAGCTAAGCATTCGGAATTAGTAAGGTCAGTACAATTTTCTGATACCGCTTTCGAACCTACAGACGAAAAATATTCATTGAATTTATTAGCTAAGTTTTTAGAATTTCTTATTTCTACACCATCTAACTTGATACTTTGAATATCTTCATTTTTAACTGATTTGTTAAGTAATTCTTTAACTAAATTCCATTCTTTTTTAGAGTCACCTTTCAACTCTCTAAACTTATTTAAATAGTAGTTGGTTTTACACGAAGTGACGGCTTTTGAAATATCTTTACATAATTGTTTGTAAGCAGTACATATAATAGCATTATCAGGATATTTAATTTTTTTCTTATACAATTTGTTTTTCTCATTTATACTTTTTAATGCCGCTTTCCATTGGTTTCACTCGGGGAAGCACTCATTTTAAAAACCAATGGAACACCCAAAGTTGTTTCTATTCAGTTTAACGTGGATGGGCGTTGTACTATTCGGGTAGGCTCTGATTGGTGCTAACTTGGCGGCGCCCAGATGCTGTAACTTATAGTACACGTCAACTGTGCTTACTATACCTCCAAGCGGTATCCACTGGGACATGGGATGCTCCGTCCAGAGCTGACCTGCTAAACTAGTAAGTGCGAGTGTTGATAAGGGAATCCGGAACAAAGAATTGTGATCGATCAACACTATAATTGCTCTGCGAACAATGACTGACTGCACGAATCTCAGTGGTCTACGAGAGCTTTCGTGTAAATGTCCCAGCGGATGAATTCGAAGGACAGAATCAACGGTGGACTTCAGCAGCCATAAAAGCAGAAACCCCTGAAAGAGCTACTCCAACATATTTGGTTTAAAGGTCTTTTGGGGTCTTTCAATACTAGGACAGGGTATTGAAGTAGAGATGGTGGCGGACGAGCTCCTGGTGAGCCAACGGCAGCACTCACACCCCTGCAGCAGGGTACTGACTCTGGATACTCCAGCCCTTTGTGTCCGAAGGGATCCAAAAGGACCTGGCCCTCCAGGTTGGGGGTTGTGCGTAGGGATAACTACCCAACCACGTAAAAAAAGCCCAGTTCCGAAACAATCAACAGCCTCGGATAACGATAATGATTTCAAAGTTGACGGCCCATGCAAAAGAAAAAAGGACAACGACCTCCGGATCTGCACTTGGAACGTAAGATCTCTTAACGGACTAGGTGCAGCTGGAGAATAAGCGGACGCCCTGGACTGCTCCAAAGCAGACATAACCGCCATCCAAGAAGTGCGATGGAGTGGACCGGGCATAAAGAAGATGAAAAACTGTGACATATACTATGGCGACTGCTACAGACAACAGAAAAAGCGTTTATTTGGGTGCGGATTTGTCGTTAGAGGTAGACTCAGGGATAAGGTGATTAGCCAAAATCCAGTCAATGAGCGTATAATGACCATCCGCATCAGGGCTAAATTCGCCAACATAAGCCTTTTATGCGTCCACGCCCCCACAGAAGAGAAAGACGACGATTCCAAAGACTGTTTCTACGAGCTCCTCGAAGAAACATATGAGCAATGCCCTAGATACGACGTGAAAATCGTTCTTGGCGATTTCAACGCAAAACTAGGGAAGGAGGACATCTTTGGAAACACAATCGGTAAGCATAGCCTCCACGACAAAACCTCCGAAAACGGATTGAGGCTAATCGATTTTGCTGCGGGGCTAAATCTTGTTGTAAGTAGTACACGCTTCCCGCATCTCAAAATTCATAAAGGCACATGGCGATCCCCAGATCAATTAACCGTCAACCAAATTGACCATGTTGCGATCGACGCAAGGCACTCTTTCAGTGTGCTAGATATCCGAACTTTCCGAGGGGCCAACTTTGACTCGGACCACTACCTTGTTGTAGCCAAGGTACGAATGAGGATATCTTGTTCACGACCAGCACGAACTAACGCTGTGAAGAGATATGACGTCGGAAAGCTACAATCGCAAGAGATTGCCAATGCCTTTTCCAATCGAGTGTCCCTTCAATTATCCTTGAATCCCATGCCGCCAGCATTAAACATTGAAGACCAGTGGCAGCAATGCCAAGAAGCCATCAGAACCGCTGCCTCTGAGGTTCTGGGTTTCACTCGGCCACCAAAACGAAACCCATGGTTCGATGAAGAATGTAGGCAGGCAAATGCAGCCAAGCAAAGAGCATGACAAATGCTTTTGCAAACACGAACGAGGGCTGCTAACGATCGGTATAACGAGATTTACAAGGAGAGAAGAAGGGAAGAACACCGACTTCTCAAAAAGAAAAAGAAGCAGCATGAGAAGCGCTCGTTTGAGGAAATAGAGAGGTGCCATGACAGAAACGAGATTCGGAAGTTTTACCAGAAGGTAAAAAGATCCTGCCAGGGTGGCAAACCCCGAACTCAAGCCTGTAAAGACCAGCAGGGAAACATAGTTATAGAGTCACAGGCGCTACTGAGGATCTGGAAAGATCATTTCTGCAGACTGCTTAACGGCGATGAGGACACAAATTCCGCTGTCAGGCAGACTGCCCCATTCAGCCTGGACGATGATCAAGAATGCCGTCCTCCCGACCTAGAAGAAGTTAAGCTTGCTATATGCAAACTTAAATCAAATAAGACTGCAGGTGCAGATGGCCTTAATGCCGAACTTTTCATGGCAGCTGGAGATCAGTTGGAAAGGAGCATGCACCAACTGATCTTCATAATATGGTCAGAAGAAAGCATGCCCGATGAATGGAACCTCAGTATCGTATGCCCGATCCTAAAGAAAGGAGACCCTCACAACTGCGCCAATTATAGAGGGATAAGCCTCCTTAACGTCACGTACAAGATCTTGTCTGCTGTAATATGTGAACGTCTGAAACCCCACGTCAACAACTTGATAGGTCCTTATCAATCGAAAAAAAGAAAAATAATAAAAGAATTTATTGTTTTCTTGTGGAGTGTTGATTTTTAAAAATCAAAATGAAAAGCTCAAGTGACCTTCACTCCTTATGCGTTTCGCCCAGGTACAACAGTGGGCTCATCAGTTAGATGCTGTTGTACCCTTCTAAGACGCAATGTTTGGTCGATGTTTGTCGACACATATATAAAGTTTACAGTGCAAACACACTGTAAACTTTATAATTCTAGGGGAATGAATGCAAGAATGCAATCCCATTCCCCTAGAATTATAAAGTTTACAGTGTGTTTGCACTGTAAACTTTATATATGTGTCGACAAACATCGACCAAACATTGCGTCTTAGAAGGGTACAACAGCATCTAACTGATGAGCCCACTGTTGTACCTGGGCGAAACGCATAAGGAGTGAAGGTCACTTGAGCTTTTCATTTTGATTTTTAAAAATCAACACTCCACAAGAAAACAATAAATTCTTTTATTATTTTTCTTTTTTTCAATAAACATCGGCCAGACCACGGGCAACCCCTCTCTAGGTGCAAGAATGCAATCCCATTCCCCTAGAATTATAAAGTTTACAGTGTGTTTGCACTGTAAACTTTATATATGTGTCGACAAACATCGACCAAACATTGCGTCTTAGAAGGGTACAACAGCATCTAACTGATGGGTCCTTATCAATCCTTAGACCGGAGAAGTCCACAATACACCAAATTTTCACATTGCGGCAGATCTTGGAAAAAACCCGTGAACATAATATCGATATTCACCATCTCTTTATCGATTTCAAGGCCGCGTATGACAGTATCTACAGAGACGAGCTGTACAGAGCCATGTCTAGTTTCGGCATCCCTGCAAAACTCGTACGACTATGCAGGCTGACTTTGGAGAATTCACGCTGCTCCGTCAAGGTCGGAAAAGAACTCACCGAGACCTTTGATGTCGAAAAAGGCTTTAGGCAAGGTGACAAACTGTCATGCGATTTCTTCAACATCATACTTGAACAGATTGTAAGAAACTCAAACGTCAACACCAGAGGAACAATCCTTCAAAAGTCTGTGCAATTGCTCGCATATGCAGATGATATTGACGTAATGGGAAGAAAAAAGCGTGATGTCATAGGTGCTTTTGCGAGTATTGAAACAGAAGCGGCAAAAATGGGTTTGATGGTTAATGAGGGCAAAACGAAGTATATGCTGTCATCAAACAAGGACACAGAACATGGACGAATTGGACAAAACGTCAAAATAGACAGACATAACTTCGAGGTAGTACAGGACTTCGTCTACCTATAGGATCCGCTGTAGACACGGACAACAACATCAGTGCGGAGATCAAACGGAGAATAACTCTTGCCAACCGTTGCTTCTTTGGGTTAAGAAGGCAATTGAGAAACAAAACCCTCTCCAGAAAAACCAAGGTAACCTTATATAAGACCTTAATCATCCCAGTCCTGCTTTACGGCGCGGAAGCATGGACCTTATCGAAAGCGGATGAGGAAACCCTTGGTCGTTTCGAAAGAAAAATTCTCCGAATGATCTTTGGTCTCGTATGCGAAGGCAATGTGTGGAGAAGAAGATACAACAACGAGCTGTATGAGCTGTACCGCGACATGGGCATAGCCAGAAGAGTACGCATCGCGAGGCTACGATGGTTGGGCCATGTTGAGCGGATGGACCCAAACGCTCCGGCTCGTCGGGTGTTCGAAAGCACATTGCAGGGAAATCGCGGAAGGGGAAGACCTCGTCTTAGGTGGCGCAATCAAGTGGAGGATGACCTCAACCGACTTGGAGTGCGAAACTGGAGAGAGCTCGCCCGAAATAGAAGTCGTTATCGAAGGATGTTGGTTGAGGCCCAGGTTCACCCCGAACTGTAATGCCCACCTAAGTAAGTAAGTAAGTTAACGTAATTGCCTTTGTGTGAGTGAAACACCTATGGCTCTTACAAAATATTCCTCGAAGAAACTTTTCATTTTGACATTTGAGTAACATGTGTTAGTGCTTCTGAGTCGATTCTCACTTCAAATCGAGAAGCGGCTGTCACTCCCCAGAATCATGAGAAGCGATCTTTTTGCACCAATGGAACGGTTTGAGAATGCTTCTGAGAGCTCCTGGACGGTTCTTTTCGTCCAATGGAAAGTGCCATTGCCAGATGTCATCCAAGGCTTCAACTTCTTAAAATTGAGTTGTTTTTTATTTGTGCAATATGAACTTTAACTGGCATATAATTTGATAGTTGCAATGAATGAAGAAAAAGCTTTGTTTGGATCATTTTCGCTCATAATGTTATCCCAATTTTTAAAACGCAGAAAATTGTTCAAAACTATAAAATCAGTTTTCGTAAAAGTAGGACGGGAAGGTGGCTTCTCTGAATTAGAATATGAGGCATGATTAAAGCTTAGACACGTCATGCAATGATCAGTAATCTGTAAATCCAAGACAGAGCTACTAAGAGCTATTTTTTGTGCGCCTAAAAAACGTACCATGATGTGATCTATGCAGGTCTTAGTAGAATTTGTAATCCGAGTTGGTTTGTTTATACACGACTCTAACCCAAAGGATGACAGTAAAAATAGATAATTGTCTTTAATCGTTGAATTATGTAAAATATCAACGTTAATATTTGCCAGTAAAATAATATCATTTAATGACTCACTCGATAAAAGGTTTTCTAATTCTTCACAAAAGACATTACAAGAGGATTCATTAGAACGGTAAATACAGAAAAAAAAACTAATTTTAAGTCTAAAACCTTAACTCTTAGAACATCACAACTTTGCAAATTCAAAGACAAAACCTCGGCGTTAATTTCACTCTTAACAAAGGCACAGACACCCCCAGAGGCATAATCATTGTTGCAGCAAGATATAAAATCATAACCTTCAATACTGAAAAGCGACTTTTCTGCTTCAAAAATCCATGTTTCCGACAAAAAAATAAAGTTTGGCTTATTAACAAAGGAATTTAAGTTAAGTAACAAGCAATCAAAATTTTTACGCATACTTCTTATAGTTTGGTGAATAATGAGAAAATTATTTAAGTATGTCTGGCTCAAAATGAGATCATTGGAGTCAACATCAATGCAGTTGACTGATGGGACGAATAACAAATTTTCTTGTGGGTCTTGCATTTTAAGTTAGATTTAGAAGATCGTCTTCCGAGTTAGTTGTAAAATAAATATCATTATCCCCTTTACGCATGAGTACCCTCCCATTTTTCACCCAAACATACTCATACAATTTCTCCTTTTTTGCTTTTTGTGCTGCTTTCAATAGATGCCTTGTCGTACCACTTAGAGAATCGTTAATAAAAATTTTACTATTTTTCTTACATCCTTAAATATTTGAATTTAATTTATTTTTTTTACTTAATTTGTTTTTCATAACAATGTTTTTTTTTTTCAATTTCGAAACAAATTTTACAACTAAGATCTTTGACTCACTGTTATTTGTGTTTTTTCTCTTAATATTTTTAATGTAGCAATTGTCAATATCAGCTTCACACACGTCTACACAGACACCCTTTGAAAATATTTGAAGAGCACAATCCAGTGCATTACTGCTGTTGACATCTGGTACACCCACGATTTCTAAAATTTTTTCTCTTCTTTCCTGATGCAAGTATTCCACTTCACTTTGTAGCTCTCTCATTTTATGCATTAAATGATTTTTTTCTTCTTGTAAAGATCTAATTAAAGAGAGTGCATATGCATTTTCTGATCTCAAAGCAACAATTTCATTGTAGACTGTCTCTAACGTTATTGTTTTGTTGTTTTGCTGTTGAGAATTATCGTTTTGAATTTGATGTTGTAGATCTGGATGATATTGATTAAGTTGCTGATGGGTGGTGTTAACATTAGTCTCCGTACCGTAACGCTTTCTTCAAGTTCGTGCTGTTGTTGAATGGAAACCGGGTTTTGCACAGTTTTTTTTTGTTGTTGCTGTTGACCTTGCTGCATCAAGTTGGTGTTGGTGTTGGTGATGTATTTGACTATTTGCTTTGTAATTGGATGTAGATGTAGAAATCATTGACGATGGTGGGGTGGATCTAGAGCTTTTTGGTACGGTTGCTGAAGAGAGCGATGTACTGATACCTTTGACTGCAACTGCAATTCCTTCCAGAGGTACTTCTCTTTCCTGTTGTGTATGAACCTTTTGAGTGGGAGGAGAACGAAGGGAGACCCTGCGCTTGGAATTGCACTTTTTGCATTGAAATTGTTTTTTGGTCTTTTTTAAATAATCAATGTCTTGTGGTTCTATGTTCACGCATTTGCAGTGGAACAAACCATTGCACTCCACACACACTATTGATGGCTAACTACGATCAACCCGCATGTTACAAATACAAGACATGTTTTTACTTTTGCGGATTTAATTTTATAATTATAAGATCAATTTGGAATTTTTCTTTAAACTGAAGTGCAAGTACGTGTTGACCCCTCGACACCACTACACACACTGCACCTTGTACCATTGACATTTGTGGTATTGACATTTTCTGAGCGTAGGACTGAAAAAACGTACCACGGAATTTGTAGGACAATCTGACTGTTAAATTATATAAATGTTAGTAGTCACTTTTTTTGACTTTGTAATCGATACATGTTTGAGGAAGGGGACTCTTGGGATCAAACCATACAATTTGTAGGACAAATATTTTTTTACATAATTCAGATAATTATCTTGAAGTTTAACTAAGAAAGAAACTGTTACTAATAAATTTGTTAGTATCATGAAATCGACATATTTCACCCTTGCTACATCTGTTAGCTACCACAGTCGAAAGTTTTTGTTAGAGAATTGTTGGGCGTCTCAACTAAATGAAGGCACTCAGGGAAAATTAGCTTGATAGTTATCACAAAAAAAGTTGGACCAGGGATCCCGGACTAATAGGAATAGATCCGGATGAAGCCATCTTGGATGATGGCCACTTTATAGTGGAAGATGCTCAAGAGAAGTTAAGTTAGGTGGGTGCTGTTTTCGAGCGAGTATATAAGGTGAATGAGTGCATTCGCCCAAATTACGACCTTGAGAATATAGCCTTCGTTGGACACTTCTATCTTAGAGACGAGATCTCGCATTGGCGATCCGAGAATCCTGGTTTTATAAGGTTCAATGACGACCGACTCGCAAATGCAGTTATCGCCCAGCGAAACGGGGATAACACTCTGTTCGTTTCTAAGATGGACCTCTAGGACATCTTTCACAAAATAAAGAAAAAGAAGTCAGCTGGAGTGGACGGCATACCCAATGCTGTGCTGCGAAACCTCCTTTCGGAAGCGGTGGACATATACACTACGTTGTTCAACAATGCACTGAATAATGCATATTATCCAGTGCGCTGGGACACGACAGTCGTCCATCCTCTCCTTAAAAAAGGGAAAGATGGTTCCAATCCATCAAATCTCCGGTCAATTAGTCTTCTTCCGAGTATCAGCAAGATATTCGAGAAAGTTCTCAATAGAGCTCTGTCCACATGGGCTGAGGACAAAAATTTTATTCCAGAAAATCAGTTCGGTTTTAAGGCGGGTCATGATACCATACATGCCGCGTCTAAACTAGTATCTGACATTCAATGGAACAAAGCAGTGTACGGGTGCATGTCTGGTTGACTTGGAGAAGGCTTTCGATACCGTTTGGTTAGACGGTATTTTCTATAAGTTGATCAGGTATGGCATGAGTAAACCACTGCTATTTATTCTGAATGACATGCTTCATGGTAGAACGTTTGTTGTGAAAAGTTGCAACATAACTTCTACCAGAACTTTTAAAATATAGAACGGTCTGCAACAAGGAGCGGTGAATTCGCCTGTTTTATTAAGCATTTTCACTGGCGATCTAATTGGTTCCCTTCACCATGCTATAGCGTTTTTTGACGACCTCATTGCGTACAGAACAGGTCCAAAGATCGAAGTCATCAGAACACTCTTGCAGCGTGACTTCGATAAGATCCAGCAATATTGCGATGACTGGAAGTGGAAAATCAACTTCCACAAATCGGAAACAATTGTATTTAGGACCACGTTGGCTCGAGCCTCATGGGATACGAGAAAGAACTGGCGCAAGCTGGTGATCATTGATCTACATGGCCACCCACTGCCAAGCAAAGTAGTAGTCAAGTACTTCGGCATCTGGCTAGATCAGAATCTATATTTTAACAAACATATGGATGCGGCTCTGGCTAGGGCTAGAGGAGCTTTTGCTCTGACAAGGCAACTGTTTCACAGCAGTCAAGTGAAATGAAGGTGATTTGCTACATGGCCCTCACAAGACCAATGATTGTCTATGGGTTCCCCGTGTGGTTCAATGTTACAGCGTTTCAAATGGAAAACATTCGGGTGTTTAAGAGACAGTGTCTGCGTACCTGTCTTGGATTGCACAGAACACCAGAGTCGGAGTACAGAAAATATTATCCTAATGGGGTCCTTTACAACGGGGCTCAAATAAACCGGATCGACAACTTCATTATAAAACTGACTCGTGGTCACACTGCAAGAGCGATGACCTTGACCAATGGCCTGATTTTTGGGGCTTAATACCCCAACACTGAATATATGGAGAAAACGCGCTTCAGTGGATTTGTCCCACCGGAGGTCCTCTATTTTGATATGGTAGGGCTGATTCAGGCTAGGTTGGCGGTTCCGTTAATCTACCACGTCTGCCGGAAGTCCGTGGAACGACGGCTCCTTTACAACCGAGACGTCACCATAGTAGGCGGAGAAGCTGAAGAGCTCTTCCGGTTCAGTAGGGCGGTTTCAGATCGCGATGGTCGTGACGTTGTTAAAACTTCGAAAATGTTCTGGTGGTTGTCGGAGCAACAACTTGAACTCGAAAATAATAGCGAGACGCCAATGGCTGGCTTACACAGGTTTAGCGTGTAAGTGTTAGGGTATAGGGGGTGGGCGCAGTAGCAAATAAAAAAATCACAAAAATAAGAAAAACAAAAAAAACACTAAGTCCAAAAAAAAGTACAAAATACAAAAAACCCAAAAAAAAAAATTACAAAATACAAAAAACAAAAAAAAAACTACAAAATACAAAAATTCCAAAAAAGAAAAAACCAAAAGCTACTGCGGCTGCTCTAGTTTTAAGTAGATTAAAGTAGTTTTAATTTGTTTTAATTAGTTTTAAGAAAACAAAAGAAAATAGATCTTTCTAACTAAGTTTTTTTTAAATTTTCTTAGTTTGAATAATGTAGAGTACCCGCTTAGGATCAGTAAGTTAATTAAGTTATTACATAAGTTTTACACATTTTGTTAGCACATAAGTAGATATCAAATAAAATTAATAAAAATGAATTGAAAATGAATAAGCTGTTGTTGTGGTATAAGCACAACTTCTTTCTGGCATTTGACGTTTACCTGTCTGATAAATTCGGATCTAGCGGGTATTACTATTGCGTTATTTTTTGGTGAACATAACATTGGTATTTCAATTTTGTTAAATTTATTTGGTCTAAGTACTAGGAGATCTTGATTTTTGTCATAGTTAAGTGTACAATTAAAGCTCTTGATAAAATCAAGTCTAATTATTCCATCGGACGGAATTGGAAAATCATCACTTAGGACATGAAACTCATGACCTATTAGTAGGTTTTCGAATTTCAAATCAATGTGAACTTTTCCTATTGTATAAATTGCTCTTTCACTAATGCCGTGAAGGCTTCCCAGTAGGAAGTTTGCTCATCAGTGAAAAAAAAGAATGAATTCCTCGAGGAATTCATCTGGTGCTTTCATAAGGGAAAAGGTCATCAATGAATTCATTAATAGCGGCGTCCACACTGTCCAATTTGTTTGTCAAATTTGTTGGATGAAAAGTTGGACGGAAAAAACCCATAGCGTCCACACTGATCAAACTTGTTGTCCAACTTCATTCTGGTCTGAATTTCAACCATGAAGGACATAGCAGTAGTAGCGCAATTTAGGGATGAAATTTTAGAAAAGCAAGAAAAACAAAAGACAGTGTGTAGGAACTAAAGAGGAAACTACCTGAAAACATCGTAAATGTGCACAACGAAGAAAAAATATTCTTTCCGTACGATGTGCGCTACCTGAAAACATTTGGAGATACATAATCGACTTTAATTTAAATTATAAGCTGTAGAAAAAATATTCTTTCCGTGCATGTGATGTGCACTAGGTACCTGAAAACATTTGGAATTTGGAAATAATCAGTTCTTTTTAGACTTTTGATCATGATCATTTCATTTCCTTGCTAGGTGCGCTACCGAAAACCCTCATAAAATCCATTTTCAATCTGCCCAACATTTTTTCCTTGCTTGGTGCACTACCTAAAACCCTCAAGTGCGCATCAAGGAAAAAATATTTTTCCTTGTGACGCCCATTACCTGGAAGTATCGTAAATTCCTATTTCAATGTGCCTACCAACAAAAAGAAATTTTTCCGTGCGAGGTCCACTACCTGACACCATCATAAATTCCTCATGAATGTAGGTACCTACCGAACAAAGAAAAATGTTCTTTCCGTGCGATGTGCACTACTTGAAAACATTTTTGAAATGAAATTTCTTCCCAAGTTTGACGACTTGCGTCCACACTCATCCAATTTGTTGTCCAACTTGCAAAAATATCAAAAAATTTTGAAAACCATCCAACAAATTTGACAAGCCTGTTGATGAGCGGCCACACTATCCAATTTGTTTGACAAACTCGAAGTTTGACAAACAAATTGGACAGTGTGGACGCCGCTAATGAAAAGTCATGCAATTGGTAGGTAGTCTGCAGTTCAAGTTGAATCTTGTGCGTTGTTTTCAACATATAGCCTTTTCTTACATACAGGATACAGCCATATCCTCTTTGACATCATGTTTATGTTCATGAACGCTAATCAGGTAGCGACAAAATAAAGTATGAGAAAACAACCCTTTCTTTTCTCTTTCTTTCATTTATTGGCTAATGTCTTTTCTTTTGTGTCACATGTTGCTTCGTTCATTCGTTCTCGTATCTCGTTGGGTCTTGGATCTAGTTTCAATTTTGTGATTAAGCAAGACGGTTGTGCAATTTATATATGTACATATAACTCATAATAGATGTATGAAATAAACAACGTACTTTTTTCTCAAATGCATTTATTATTATTATTGGGGTTGGTTCGTTTTCCGCAACATGTTGTGTTATTCTAACGTTTCCATTGCTGTTGTTTGCAATGTTATTGTTATTTCTAAATCGGTATTGCTACTATAACGGTTATAATAGTTTCCACGTCTCATTCCGCGACCTCGTACGCTTCCACGGAAGTAATTATTTTGACTATTATTATTGTTAAAATAGTTTTTTCTATCTCGATTGTTTTTGACGTCATATGGCCATAGCTTCAGTGCAACAGCTTACGAATTTTGCCACTACTTCATTCATGTTGTTGAATTGGCCGGACTCCATAATAAGTTTAGCCTTATCATTGTTGGAGTTCTTGATCATGGCTTTAATGGCGGGCTCGGTGGAATACGTTTCAGCTAATTGAGGCATTAGCCCGTCTGAAATTGAAATGTAAGCACTTTGAAGTTTTTTTGTGAGGTCTGCAACCTCTTTTGCATATTGCTAGTAGAATGTGTCCTTTGTTTAACTCTAACTCCTTATCCCAAACCCACTAAGATTAACGATCAAACGATCTCAGTACACACCCGATGTTTGCCGAGCGAACATCAGCTGTGAGCTACTTCAAGCTTTGGAGAATTGACTCTCCCTCCACGATGGTCTTCTAAAGAAGAACGATGGAGAGATAGTCAATTGTAGTCTAAGGAGAGTTAGAATAGTCGAGCACAGAGTAAGCTAAAACTTAAAGATAACTTGAATGTGTTTTTTGTTACTTTGAAGACTATTGAGCTCCTACTTATTTGGCGCAGTCGGTGAAATTTTTTTTTAAGTTTGGATTGAATTCGGAAGTTATTTTAACAAAAAAAAATCAAAGAAAATTTATTTAAAAAAAGTATAGAAATATAAAAAAAAGACCTTGGTTACTACTCTTTATTTTTTTTTTTTTTTGCATCTCAGAGACTAAGTCGCACGAAGCTTAGAGCAAGCTCATTTGTACGTACTTATCTACGCTCTTCATCATAAATGCAAGTGTTAGAGGTTAGAAAACACCAACACCAGCACAAAACGAACGTATAGAAAATATATATATGAGAAAAAAAAAATAAATACAAATAGTGACATACAATATAGAACACGTAACATGAAATACAATAATCATTAATTAAACAAAACTACTAAAAATAAAACAAAGTATAAACTACAAATATTTTGAAAAACAATAAACTAAGAAACATTGAACAAAAATCATGCATGTGGAGCACTGGTTTTAAATTTTTGTTTTAAACTAGATTTATTAATGTTGAAATCTAAAAGTAGGGAGTTAGAATTATATAATCTACTCATGCGCGATAGCGGCTCATTCATGCCGTAATTGGTTCTATGATGGGGGCAATGAATCAACTCCAAATTACGCAAGTGGTGAGATCCTCCGCGGTAGTTAAAACCTATGGACGAAAGCAAGTAAGGAGCATCTATAAAGCCAGTCAAAAGCTGATGGAAAAATACTAGGTCGTTGTTGATACGTCTTTGACTAAGGGTTTGCAATTGCAAAAGTTTGATTCGATGTTCATAAGGAGGTAGATTGAATGGATCTTCCCAAGGAAGACCCTTCAAAGCAAAACGTATAAATTTATGTTGCACAGCCTCGATACGATGTTTATGAATTTCATATAGGGGAGACCAAACTTGTGAGGCGTACTCGAGATGAGGACGAACATAACAGTTATACAAAGATAATGTTACATAAGGATCATCAAATTCTTTTGACCACCTTTTTATGAAACCTAGCATAGAATTTGCTTTCCTTACTATTGAGCTTATATGCTCATTAAATTCAAGGTTAATATTGAAGTAAACACCTAGGTCACGAAAACTTGAGACACTACATAATGAATGACCAGACATTAAGTATATAGCATTGCTAGGTTCACGTTTTTTCGAGAATGTCATTGTTTGGCACTTCGAAGGGTTAAGACTAAGACCATTCTTTTCACACCATGTTCCAAAGCTATCGATATCTTTTTGATGAAATAATAAAAAAAAAAACTAAAAAAAAAAAAATAAAAAAAAATAAAAAAAAAAATACAAAAAACGAACAAGTTAATAAACAATAAAGTTTATTTAAATAAAGTGTATGAAATTGTAGAAATAGAAAAATAAGATGAAGAAAAAACAAAAAAAAGTACAGTCCCTGTAATCAGAAAGAAAAACCTTGAAAAAAAAACCTTGAAAGAAAAATAGACTGTACCGTTTAAACGACGCGAGCTTTCATCAAATAGCTCGAAAACAATCCAACAAAAAAAAGAGACTCTCAAACCGCTTGTGCGACATCATACAAAAAAACAACTTGGCTTGGTTCGATAGCAATTAGCAACACCGCGTGACATCAGCATAGAAAAAAAAAATAGCTTGGCTTGGTTCGATACCAACACATCGGCACCATCATAAAAAAAACAACTTGGCTTGGTTCAATTGCAATACCTTGATTAAGAAAATCAGCGATAAAAGTTTTTTTAAATTTAGTTAATAATATAAGATAATTCGCGAATTCAAAAACAACAAAAAATTTAACAGAAAATACATTAAGACAGTAAATCATCAGGTAAACCATAAACTTCTATTTTAAAGCAACCTGCAAGTATTTCTGAAACAAAAAAAGGAGCATTCAACACAAACACCTACCTAATCCTCAATCAACAATAATCAAGATGGATGTCCTGTCGGTAACAGATAAGTTTAAGATTATTTTTGATCTAATAAATAAACTTCCAGAATTTAATGGAAATACTAACTGCTTAGTAGATTTTATTGAACGTGTTGACTCATTGGCACACATTCTTTGCACTTTTGATCAGGGTACTATTGTATTGCTTTCAGGTTATATCAAAGATAAGATCGTAGGTAAGGCTAAAATAGAACTTCAAAAACATGGTAGACAAAATACATGGGACGAAGTAAAGGCCATTTTAAAACATGCTTTCAAAGAAAAATTATCTACTGAAATATTGATTGATAAAATAAGAATGCTTAGGGTTAAAACAAATATAAAAGACTACTATGAAAGTACTACGCAGTTGTTAAGCAGAATCAATAATGAGTACCTACTAAACAATAACCAGCTGGACAAGGAAATTATTGATTCGAATAACAGGATTGCGTTAAACACCTTCAAAAACAATCTACCTGAGCCAACCAGATCAATTCTCTTAAGCAGAAATCCAAAATCTCTAAATGAAGCCCACAAGATCATTGTTGAAATAAATCATCAATATTTTGGTCCTTATGACTTTTCTCCAAATTTTAGACAATCAAATAGATTTTTTAACCTTAATAGCAGGCAAGATAATTATCAAACAGGTTCAAATACTATACCTAACCGAAATAGTTCTTATCCTAGAAATTTTAACAATTTAAATAACTATTCTCTCATAATAATAATCAAAACAGGCAGAATCAAAATAATAACTACCAAAATAATCGTTATAGACAAAATCAAAATAATAATAGTCAATCTTTTCGAAATAATAATAATACAACTAACTACCAGCATAATAAAAACAACACGCATACTTTCCAATCGAGGAGGTCAAATAGATCCTCAAACCCTGAACCGATGGACATTAGCGTAACTGAAAGCAGAAACTATCAAAGCAATCCACAAAATTTTCACAGAGGACGTCAAAACGACTACCCTATATAGTTTTAGAAAACCCGGTTCGTAAACTTAGATTCATTATTGATTGTGGTGCAGAACACAGCATAATAAATCCTAATGTATGTAATCCAAAATGTAAAATTTCGTCAAAAAAACATATTTTGAAAGTTCTTGATAGGAATGTTAGTTCGTGTGTAGAATACAGATTCCCAACTTTTAATGAATTTAATGAAGGTAATGACTTCCATATTAATTTTATTGAATACGATTTTCATGACCAATTTGATGGATTAATTGGAAATAATATCCTTCTTCGTCTTAGTCCGATATTCAATTACCAAACTAGACTCCTCACTACAAAAAACGCAACAATTAAAATATATTTCGACGAAGAAGTCGAAGAATATGAAAATCTGGTTTTTCAAGACAAAAACGTTTTGAACCTTTGCTATAGTGAAAGTGTCATAACTGAGGCTCCGACAAACATGTTTGCAGATCATTTAAATGAAACTGATCTTTTAAAACTGAAATCGCTATTAAACTCGTATAAACAAATTTTTTATAAAGAAGGTGATCCATTGTCTTTTACTAATCAAATTAAACATAAAATCATAACAAAAACTAGTATCCCTATTTATACAAAACTTTACCGGTATCCAGAAATACATTCCGACGAAGTTGACAAGCAAATTTCCGAAATGTTAAGGCAAAAAATCCCAGTTGTTCCCAGTAGTTTTCCATATAATTCTCCAATTTGGGTTGTTCCTAAAAAGGATGATAGGAGTGTTCAGAAGAAGTGGAGAGTTGTTATGGACTACAGGAAGCTGAACAGTGAAACTGTAGAGGATCGATTCCCTATGCCTAACATAGATGATTTGTTCGATAAACTCGGTAAGTGTAACTATTTTTCGACAATAGATCTAGTAAAAGGATTCCATCAGATTGAATTAGAGCCAAACGATAGAGCAAAGACAGCATTCTCTACTAAAACTGGTCATTACGAGTTTCTGCGTATGCCTTTCGGGTTGAAGAACGCCCCGGCAACGTTCCAGCGACTGATGAACCATGTTTTGAATGAATTCATAAATAAAATATGCGTTGTATACTTGGACGACATTCTCGTGTTCTCAACCAGCTTTGAAGAGCATCTTCAATCTCTGAAAAAAATTTTCCAAGAACTGAAAGAGAGCAATCTTAAAATCCAAGTAAACAAATGTCTCTTTGCTGATCTATCCACCAATTATTTAGGTCATATAATCGTGAACAATGGAATAAAACCTGATCTCAAAAAAACTCAAGCTATTAGCGAAATGGCATTACCAACAACTATTACGGGAATAAAACAGTTTTTAGGTATTACCGGTTATTACCGAAAATTTATAAAGGATTATGCCAAAGTGGCGTATCCAATGATCAAATTTTTGAAAAAATCTGTAAAGTTACAAGTCAATGACCCTTCGTATATAAAATCCTTCAAGACTTTAAAAGCGTTAATTACATCCGAGCCAATTTTAAAAAGTCCTGATTTTGCAAAAAAATTCACACTAACCACAGACGCCTCCGGTTATGCAATAGGTGCTGTACTTAGCCAGGAAAACCACCCTATTTCCTTCGCATCGCGTACATTGAACAAGCACGAACTTAATTACTCTGCTATCGAAAGAGAGCTATTGACAATTACATGGTCTATTAAATATTTCAGGACTTATTTATATGGACGCAAATTCATTGTGCGTACAGATCATAAGCCTCTTGTTTGGCTTAACGGCATCAAAGAACCGAACATGAAACTGCAGCGGTGGAAAATCATGCTAAACGAGTATGATTTTGACATCGAGTACCTAAAGGGGAAAGAGAACAATGTTTCAGATGGAATTAGTAGGTATATTGATAAAAATGTAGCCAAAACAACTTCAAATAATTCAGACGAAATAAGTTTGGTCGACATCTTCAATAACGAACGTTATGGTGATGACAATGAAGTCATACCCTCCGCCGATAATAACGAAGAAGTTATATCAACTGGCGCGACGATTCATAGTGCCCAAGAAGATGAAACTCGACACATTTATATAACTCAAAAACCGGTTAACCTGTTTAAAAACCAGATTTATCTTTCCTAAAGAAAAATTTTCAATTAAAATCGTCCATAAAAAAATTCATTACCTTGTACAAATTGATAAAGAAAAAACTGATCTACTTCAAATTATGCAAAGGTTCTTAACATCAAAAGGAATGTTTTGTGTTCATTGCGAAGATGTTTCACTCTATCTTCAGTTCCAGGATTTGTACGTGAGATTTTTCTCCCTAAATAAAAACTTAAAGTTATTAAAATCAACTATTAAACAACGCGACATCACGGACCGAAACGGATTAATCACAATAATACAAAACGAACACATAAGTAAGAACCATCGCGGCATTAATGAAATGTTTGCCGAATTGAGAAATGCTTACTATTACCCGAAACTGCAGCGCGAAATCCAAAAATATGTGAATTATTGCGATGTATGTAACATTTCAAAACACGATCGACACCCACTCAAGATTCCATTGGAAATCTCAGAAAACCCAAAACATTCTAACGATATCGTACACATAGACATATGGTTCCCTGAACGTGGTAAAATGTATCTTACCACTATAGATAAATTTTCTAAATACGCAAGCGCTCACCTGTTAGAAGATAGAAATTGGATCTCGATATTAAGTGCAATTAAACAGCGAATCCAGTACCTCGGAAAACCGAACAAAATCATTTCCGATGGTGAAACTTGCATATTGCACTCAGCTGTAGACCAATTTCTCAAAGAAAACAACATCATGTTTCATAAAACCACAGCAGCCCTTAAAACCGGCAATGCCGACATCGAAAGGCTTCACGGCACGTTTAACGAGCATCTCAGAATTATGACCGCAAGTAAGGATAGTTCGGAACTTGAGGAAAAAATTTTCAAAATCGTCACCTTTTATAATTCCACGGTTCACTCGACGACCAAATTAAAACCAATCGATTTCATAATCAAAAACATGAATAGAGACGAAATCGAATCATTGGCACAAAAATTTCAAACTGAAAAGAAATCACGTATTAACAAAAATAATGCAACAGATACTCCATCCCCATTGAACCAATGTACAGACATAGTTGTAAACCGAACTGTTGTTAAATGTAGACCAAAATATAAAAAACTTTACAACTTTCAAAGAAATGGTAACTATATCCTCGACACGTCAAATAAAAGGAATATAAAATATCATAGGAAACAATTAAAAAGAAAATACAAATACCAAAATACGTAGGACAATAACATGCAAAATCAAACACATTCGAAACACTCACTTTGCTTTCTTTTTCTTCACCATCCTAATTCCTAACATCTTATTAAATACTTTAATTAGAGCAATGTTTTTTTTCTTCTTTCTTCGTTCCTTTATCGTCTTGATTAAGATATTTAATTCAACAGAAATTTTAGTTCGTGGATTGTTATTATTGTTAACGAAGATTATTCAAAAATGTATCTCTGATCTCTGTACTCTGTAGTCGCTACTTTCTCTTTCACGCATTTACGTCATTTTGTCCCGAATTACATTCAGACTGTTTGCCTGCTGCGTGTTTCCCGTCAGTCTCTCAGTATTACACTCAGACGTTTTGCGGCTGCGTGTTTTTTTTTCTGTTTTGACACTTCTCTTTCAGTTTTTATTCTCACCCACAGAGTCAAGGTGTGAAAATAATTAAAGAGGCTCAGCTGCATTTTTTATAATATCAGTAACAAAAAACTCATAAGAAGCAAAATGTCTTTTGAAGTGGTAAATAATTTAATTAGATCCTGCAGCAATGATTATTGACACCATGGATACGGAAAATTCATGTATTTTCATGCAAAATTAAAGAAATTGTCCGACAACATACTACTTCTTTACTCATGAACATTAGAAGATGCAATAAAGCAACGACAAGAAACAAAGAAAGACAAGAAAAAGAAACGTCAAAAACCATCGAAGACAACTGGACAATCCTCAACCCAAAACTTTGCGGGTAGAGACTTTTTTAAGTACTTCTATTTCATCGGCTTTCTCTTTCGCACTTAGTTCCGTCTTTGCAAAACCGTCTGGGTGTAATACTACTCTTTGAATTTTGTTTGCGCCACAGAGTAGAACCAGAGAGTCCACTTCAGCAAGGTAGTGCGTTTTGCCGACAAGCTAAATCAAACCGGAAAACCGCACTGGCCTTCACTTCCCACAGATCAAAGTCAGTTGAGTTTGAAAATTAAAAAATTTTTTTTTGGCTGCAAAAAACATCGATAATTTTTAATTTTCATACAGCCTAGAATTTAGAAAAATGAATTTAAGTTGCAGAAATTAACTTTTTTTTTCATTCTGACCAGTATTTCACTGAAAAAGACAAAAATTATTAAAAAATTTCATACCGATGCAGGCGTTTAGTTAAGTTTTTACAGTTCATACTAGTGAGCACAGAGCCTCAAACTCAGAAATAGGACGCCATATTGACAAATTTTTTGCGGGTGTTTCGGGTTGAAGGGGTGGAAGTGGATACTCTGTATTATCTACTCTGTGGTTTGCGCTTTGAGGAAAAGGATGCGTTCATCGGTTGTCGCTCATAAATGTTATTACAGTTCACTATTAATTTGTCGGTAAGGAAGTAAAAACGAACAAAAAAAAAATAGAAACGTAGGTAGTTTTCAACTCTTGTTTTTCTTTTGAACTACAACAAAAGAGTTTAATAGAAAAAATCGGGTTGTAAAGGTTGTCTTTGGATTGGATCGAGGTTGAAATGAGCAGTAGTGTCATCTAAGGTACGAAAAAAAAGAAGATAAAAAATGAGAAACTAGATGACGCTAGTAAAATTGTCATCTCGATACTTTTACGCAGCCTATGTGAGGACTTACTTACACTTCTAAATTATTGTGCTCAGTTGGTTGTATTCATTTGAAATTTTGAGATGAACGCCAAGTCAGTTCCCTAGCGGAAAAATATTGAACATTCATAGGTACATACATCATACATACACAGAGGACAAAGACAGGAAAATTTAGATCAGGCCTCTTTGGTGGGTAGAGAGAAAAATAATTTATGTTTTTTTTTAACTAAATATTTAATGTCAACACGAGGGGGAGGATTGAGTAACATAATAGAAAGAGAAATTGTCTGAACCGCGTGCGGCGAAACAAAAAATCATTTATGGTATGTGATAAAATGGGATGTAAAGTTGAAAATTTTATAGAGCTCTGTTAAAAAGTCTTTGAAAAAATTGTAAAAGTGCTAGAAAGTCAATTAAGTTTAGTCAAAAAAATTCTTAAGTGACCACTCTATAAGGTGATAGCAAAATCCTATGTAAGTTCTAGCATTTAAGCTTAATACAACATATCGAAGAACTTTTTTGCTGGAAGCTAACCTCACTAAATGAACAAGAGGGTGTTGATTGAAAGCTCCCCCGACCAATCAAGAGAGTTAAAACGACCGCAACTTAAAATGGACCCTCCTGCATTACTTACCAACGAGGCCCTAATACAAATATTGCGCAACAATAATAAAGAGCTTTGTCAAGAGCTTCCATCGAAGTCTGATTTTCAACTGCTGCACGCAGAACTGGCTGGGCTAAAATCGAAATACGATGATGTTTCTGGCAAAGTTGTTGAGTTAGAAAGGCGAAACAATGTTCTGGAAGACCAAATGGACAGACTACTGCAAAAAAGTATAGAAACAAATGTCGTAGTGCATTTGCCCGTTGAAGAAAAGAGTCAGATGCTTCTGAAATTGAACATGCACATTCGATAACTTCTAGGGGAGCGCGAACCCAAAGTAAAACTGCTATGGTTATTGTCAAAATGAAAACACGAACTGCTGCGTGGACAGTACTCAGAAACACAAGAGATTTGAAGGGTTCACAAATTTATATACACAAGGATCTGCCGTACAACATTCGACAAAGAAAAAGCAAATTACTTCCCATTGCCAAATTCCTCAGGGAGAAGTTTCCACGGATTAAACCACAATTAAAGGACGATAAGCTTTATATTTTAGACAAACTCTTTACTTGGGATTTGTCGTTTGGTCTGAAATGTGGCTTAAAAGATCCTATGGAAGCATTACGGACAATTTATGGTAGTAATTTTGTATTTTTTACATCTTTGCAAAATTTTATGAATGAAGTAGATCGAGCTGTCACTGTAGTAAATAATGTCAAAACTAAAACGTCAACTGTAACTGAAGTTGGCCGTGGTTCGTTGGAGCAATTGTCACCGCGAGCCACTGTAAGCACTTTGGGTGTGCACACAAGGTCGCTTCAAAAAGAAGATGTAGTGACTCGCTCGCTTCCATCTGAATGAGGCGAGTTTGTCTACCAGAAACAAATTAAAACAATAGATTTAAGAATATTAGGGTATAACGTATCAGGACTCAAAAATAAACTTATTACAATGAATTTCTTTAATTATGTTAAAAGTTTTGATATATTTATACTTAATGAAACTCATGTATTGGAATGGGAAAAGGAGATATTTGATGGAATGTTTAAAAATTATGAACTAAAATGGATCCCAGCTGTGAAAACAAATACTTATGGAAGAGGAAGTGGAGGAGAACTTTATGGCTATCGCAAGTGTCTCGAAGGAGTTGTTATGAATTTTAAACAAGTGGAAGAAATGATAGTTATGGAGATAAAGGTCAACGACTGTGTGCTTTTCATCATCCCAATTTACCTAAATTGTAATCACTGGAAAAGAGATTACGACAAACTTTGCGACGTACTTCAGTGCCTAGGGTCATTGGATCTATTGCTTGTGGGCGATTTTAATGCGAGAATAGGCTTGTCGCAGAATAATTTTTTAAGTGGGACCGCTTCAAATGTTATAAATTTAACCCGCAGGTCAAAGGATGAAGTATGTGATGCAAAAGGCGAAAGGATACTGGAGATTGCAGACTCATTCGATGCAAGAGTTTTAAATGGAAGCTGTGAAGGAGATCCTAATGGGGAATACACGTTTATTCGGGGAACGGCATGCTCGGTAATTGATTACTGCTTTGTATCAGGAACATGGAACTCAAACTTAAGGAACTTCAAGATAGGTGAACAAATTTTTTCGGACCACATGCCGTTGGAGATTGCGTGTATATTTTCTGGAACTGAAGGAGCACCGCATACAAAGAGACTGGAACTTTTGCCGAAGTTAAAATGGAAGGATAGTTTTATGCCTATATATCAAGACTAGCGGCCCGTCCCGGCTTCGCACGGGCACTAAACATGACATTTACACACATATTCACAATTTTTCGCGTCGAATTAAAAAAATAGGAAATTTAATTCTTAGATATTACTTAAAAACTTTTATTGCAAAGAGGTCATAACCCCAAAAGAAAAGTGAAACACCCTTGAAATTATGTCGTGACGATCGAAAGATCGCTGACCAGGTAGTAGTTCCACTTTCATTTTAGGCGATTTAGGATTGCACGTAAACGTGACAGATAAGTCTGATCTCCCATAGTTTCGGACATACGTAATCGCGTCTTGGGTTTATTCATGCACGTAACGCGGAGAAATTGTAAATGAAAATGGTAAGATTACGCACTGACCGATATTTGATGGGTCAACATTTCCGTCTTGATTTAAAGAGTCTCTACTTTGAGATGAATGTATTCTTTAGACCTAAGTCTCTAATGGTGACACATATGTGATTCAATTGTTCCGATATCATTTCTGCCATCATATCGACAGTATAAATAAGTCTTTGTAATGATGTAATTTATTAAAACTGTAAGCTCTAACCATCAACCTAAATGCATAAAATTGCATGCATGTCGCAGTTTTGTTACACGCTGGCTGTACCTTCCTGTTGAATGGTTAAATAATAACCGTCTTCTCCTTTAACGAACATTAGGGGATACTGTAGTGGATCATACGATCGGTGTTACTCGGATACCCTTTTAAGTTGGCCGACTCTTCCGTGCAGCACTATGTCTCTGAGGCCTTTTTCTTTGGCAACCAAGAGAACAGCTATCTCGTTTACAGCTGGAGTATTGTATCTACCCGGTGAGCAGTCTGCGGTGGGCGGTCGGAATGAATAATTAGCTTTAAATTATCCGAATAGTTGCGTTCAATACTTTGTTTAAAGCTTCGTATATACGTTGTGGCTTTTCAGTGAGGTCTATAGTTCGTTAATTAAGTCTATTTTCAGCGTTGGAGCTATGTTTGCTCTTAACGATAGCTGATCTGCGTCTGAGATAAAATATATCTGTAAGCATTGTGGATTTTGGACTGATGGTGGTAAAAGGCTACAAAAATTATATAGCTGGCCCTCTATTTTAAAAGTTTGGCATAAAATTACCTTCTCTTATTTCTTTGGCGCCAAACGAAGTCATTTGAAAAAGGCTATTGTACTTACGGATGTTGGCTAGGAAATGTCTAGATATAGCGAATGATTACTTTCCAAAAGATTTTTTATTTGCTGTGGGGGTTCTTGAAAATATTGGGGATACTAACTTTTCCAGAAGCACAGCAGAGGGCATTAGTTTCATCGACCCTTTTTTTGGCAGAACACTTAGGGCAAATCTTATTCATGTCGCCGATTTGGACGGAAGACTGTTGAGCATAATCGATCTGTGGATCGTATCTAAAAGCCGATCTGTTACTATGAGCTGCAACTCGATTGCAAACGCTAGCTCTTGAAGTCTGTTGTCGTTCTCTCTGGTCTTAAAGTGGTTGGGAACGCTCAGAGCTTGATTCTTTATTGCGGGATTGTTTATATTTCTTGAATTTTGCTCTTCAAGCCGCTGCAAACGCTCAGTACTTGACTTTCGCGTGCGGACTCGAGAAGTTCTTACATTTTGTTTGGCATTTTAAAATAATAAGAGAAAAAAAACGCCTTTGAACTAAATAATTACCTGTCAACTGCCTACTATTACGATGTACACAACTAAGTAAGATTATTAGTCATCGGAGCTTTGGTAAGGAACTCTTTTTTTTAAACTAAATAGAGCCTATGACACTCAGGGACAGTATAGCTTTCCAATAGTGAAAGATTTTTTAAAATTGGTGCAGTAGCTTCGGAGCCTATTCGAGACAAACAATCAAACAATCAAACATTTCCTCTTTATAATATTATTAGTATTAGTGTAGTATGATAATTTGAACGAAGAGCTTGATAAGCGACAGGCAGCGGGCGAACCACTGCATATGGAAAAACTTACACAAATTATCAGAGACTCTGTTCCAGTTAGTACTCAATGGAGATGTAAGAATAATTTTAAACAACAATGGTTTGATACGGAGTGTCTTAAAGCAAGGAAGAAATCATTTTTACTTCTGAGACTTTTGAGAAAATACAATTCGGTACTCTTTAAAGACATGTATGCAGCAGCTAATAAGGAGTTCAAGAAAATTTGCTTTGATAAAAGAAAACAATTTGAACAACAAAGTTTAGCTCTCGTAAACAATGCAAGATCCTCGGCAGATTTCTGGAAAGCTGCAAGAACTATAAACGGGAGATTTAATAGGATTAGCTTATCTCTTCAAGCATTTGAACTGCGGGACTACTTTTACAATCTGCTTAATACTCAGCTATTTTCTCCGCTTCCGCAATACGCTGCTCCATTTTTCACGGATGAGCTTCTCGATTCACCATTTACGCCTTTCGAAGTTATGAATGTAATTCAACATGCTAAAGAGGGAAAAGCTCCAGGGGATGACCGAATACCTGTGGAGTTTTATAAGAACTGTTCAACAGTATATATCGATGCACTGACTGAGGAATTCAATAGAATATTTGAGACAGCAAATGTTCCCGGAAGCTTCAAAAAAGCAATAATATATCCTCTCCACAAAAAAAGTTAGTTATAACAACCCAGAGAACTATAGGGGAATTTCATTTCTGAACACATCAGTTAAACTATTTAGCTCGTTGATATTTAACAGACTGACACAGTGGATTGATAAGAAAAAAATACTTAATGAGTTCCAAGCTGGGTTTAGGAAAAACCACTCGACATTAGACCAGATTTTCGTCCTTTTTAATATTGCAGATAGTTTCAAAAAGAAGAATAAGAAGCCTTATGCTTTTTTCGTGGACTTCCGTGCAGCTTTTGATTCTATTCCTCGAGAGGCGCTTTTCTATAAACTGTATGTGATGGGGATTTCAACTAAAGTTGTTACTGTTCTTAAAGCGATGTATGAAAACAACGTGTCTTATGTTTGGGATGGAGAATTCATTTCGGAAGACTTTGCCACTCAAATGGGAGTCAAACAAGGGTGTGTGTTGAGTACCTTACTTTTCATTCTATTTATAAACGATATTATGGATTCAATCGGAGGAGGAATTGATTATGGACGAGTGCGGATACCAGGCCTTGTTTTCGCTGATGACATCGTTTTTCTGGCGGAAACTGTAGATGGCATGCAGCGAATGATTAACCGGCTCGAAAGATACTGTGACCTTTGGAACCTATCCGTTAATACTGCAAAATCCAAAATGATGATCTTCAGAGATGGTGGTGGGAGATATTCCAGAAATGAAACGTGGAAGTATAAAGGAGAAATTTTAACGATTGTGCGTGAATACAAGTATCTAGGTGTGTTAATAACTTCGAACCTCAACTTCAAAAAGCATTTTCTGTCGAAGCTAGCCGAGGCGAAAAGAGCTATTTCATCAGTATGGGGACGTTGCATGAACAGTAAGTTTGTCGATCATAGTACAAAGATGAAGCTATTTCGTTCAACTGCAGCCTCAATATTGCTGTACGGTGCACAAGTGTGGGGATACTGCAAATATGATGAAGTGGAAAGGTTTTTAAGGTACTTCCTCAAGCGAATTTTTCGATTGCTGGCATGTACACCAAATTATATGCTTCATCGTTGGATATGAACGAAGTGATATTTATCCTAAATGGTGGTCTTGGATGGGAAATTTTGTATAAACCATAGCACTAAGATATAGAACCCGAATTATTGAAGAAGACTTTTAAAATAAAAAAAAAAATAAAAAAAAACCAAACTTGTTAAATACCCATAAATTCAATAATAAAAAAAAAAATTGTATGTTAAAATATTGTCAATCTGGTAGACGGCCTTTGGCCAAACCATATTAAACTTTAGTATATCCAAATTGTTCACTTTTATAATATACAAATGAATTTAAATAAAGTTTCTTAAACTAAGTGGGATGTAACAACTTTGTTCTATGTTGAAGAATGTGTGCTAATGAAAAAACCTTAAATCGATTTAAAACCAAATAAAAAAAAAAAAAGCTTAAAACCAAAACTAAAGTACCTATTAAGACAATGTATGTATAAATAAATTATTTTGACAAATAAAAAAAAAAAAGATTAATGGCAAACAAAATAATTATCAAAAAAAAAAAAAAGAAACAAAAAAAAAATTAATGAAAACTTTAATAATTGTTAATAACCTAAATTCACTGTTTTTTGTTTAACTATTTATATAAGAATAAAAGGAAAATGACACTTAACTGAAATGTTGGATGTATAATTGTGGATTTAACGTTATCTTTGTAACTTTGCTTTGTTATAGTCTTTTATTTCAAAATTTTGTTAGTAATGGATTATAAGACAGTTATAATTTTGTAAGATACTTGGAAGTACATGAAATATGTATTACAATTAGAGAAAATCTTTATAAAAAAAAAGAAATTGTAAATAATTTATGGTATTGTAGTATCGTACAATCTAGCTTTTGTAATTTAATAACTATCTTTTTGTTTTTGGAGACCAAAAAATCTTGGTCGGGGAGGTGTTATATAGTAGAATGTGTCCTTTGTTTAACCCTAACTCCTTATCCCAAACCCACTAAGATATACGATCTCAGCACACACCCGATGTTTGCCGAGCGAACATCAGCTGTGAGCTCAAGCTTTGGAGAATTGACGATGGTCTTCTAAAGAAGAACGATGGAGAGATAGTCAATTGTAGTCTAAGGAGAGTTAGAATAGTCGAGCACAGAGTAACTTCGTGTTAAACCTAAAGGTATTAATAAAGCTAAAACTTAAAGATAACTTGAATGTGTTTTTTGTTACTTTGAAGACTATTGAGCTCCCACTTATTTATATGCATTTGCCAGTTTGGAATTTTGACGGACGTTCATCAACTTTGCAGTGATTACGCGTACGGTTACTGTTTTCTATGTGCCTGAAATTAGATTCATTGCGGTTCCTTATAGCTTAGTTTTAATAATATTAATAGCAACGGTGTTATTGCCCTCGTTTAAACTGTTAGTTAACTCTATCGCAGCTAAAAAGCTTTGCAGGTCGTCTGCACTACCAGAGAAATCCGGAAGGATTTTCGATGCAATACTTAAAAATTCCAAAGCCGTTTGTGGCATTTTGCTTGAAGTTAGAGCATTGCTACTGGTACTTGCTTCTTTCTGGTCTTAAGTTATCTTTATATTGTTTACTTCTGTATCGGAATCGCAATCAAAAAAAAAAATTCGAAGTCTATATTTAAAAATTTCTTGAAGTCTTTTGGGACTTCTTGAGCAATTTGAAGTGAATCTAATAATTATTCAAGTTTTGATTTTATTGTTGAAAAATATATAGTGAAATCTGCTCGATGTTCTGTGGTTAAATCTGCGTCTACTGAATTTAAAATACCTGTTATGGTATTGTGTTGACATTGTAGAATATTCAAATGTTTAATCTGTGTGTGTTTTTTTTTTTTGGAAAAGGCAATCTATCCAAACATTTGTACGATTTGTCAAATTTGGTTTTTATTTCTTTTAATTTCTTTGTTAGTTTTTCCCATGTTGCTGGATGGGCCATGAAAATTTATAATTAGATTCCTGTTCTTTGGGCTGTTATGCTTATTAAGCTTGATGCTGCTTAAGCTTGATTAAAAGGAAAAATTTAACTGACCAAAACAAAATTACAACGACTATAAACACAGCTACTAAGATCATTAATGTTTGGTTATTGTCTTGGGTTGGCTGGTTGTTGTTGTTTATTAATTCCTGAAACTTATTTTGGATATCTCAAGAATTCTAATTTTCTTCCTGCCTATCGTTACCAATTTCATACTCTGATAAAGCCATTAAAATGGCGCTTGGCAATTACTTTAACACCATTATCTAATTTAATGCGAAAAATATATACAAAGTCTTGAATCATGTAAAATAAATAAATAACATAGCATTATAATTATATCAAACATTTATTATTATATTAAAAAAAACCAAATATCAAAATTAGTCTCTAAAGGGAATCAATTTGAATTAAAACAATTATTTAAATGTACTATTTACTCGGAAACAAATAATTACATGAATGAGAGAATAAAAATAAATGACTTCAGATCTTAGAAATTCTTCTATTACAGTTTGTTCGATAAAGTATGCAAGTGTCATAGAGTTTCTTGTGAGTTTTCCATTTTTTTCATAAACTTACTCTTGTTCAGCATATTGCTATTGCTATTTTGAGTTTGTATTCGATCACCATCATTTGCTGACAGGGGATTTGAGATTACTGTTCGCTATTGATGCATGATGGATGTTGATTGGATTCGTATACACCAGCAAAGTTTGATTTGAGATTACTGTTCGCTATTGATGCGCGATGGCTGTTGATCGGAGTCGTATACACCAGCAAAGTGCTTTTTATGTCTTATGTCTTTTTATAAATATTGGTTTCACGTCATTTCGACGACACTCATGATTTCCCGAAACGTTTTAGTTATTATTTGTGTAATTAACTTTGTTAGATCTTTTTGGTTCTAATAAAAGAAACTTGTAGTAGCATTTTTTTTTTTCAATATTTGACGCACCATTGACACATTTTCATCAAGAACACACTTGGTCAATAATATAGAAATTGTTCTTAAATGCTTACTGAACACAAAACACAAACAGGCAGGTTCGCCATGATATGTGAACACAATAATAACACACAAAATAATGAATGCTTTAGGTTTGAGTACTTTGTTCTTAATGATGAACTGTCTTAATGATATTTTATAATTAGCTTATGAATACACATAATATTAGTTAGGATAAGGATAAGGATTAAAGTGAAACAATATATTAAAGTAAACAGTACACAAACAGAAATTCTTATCGCTCTATTCTTAATTATCAACAATTTATCTTCTAAACCTGTGTCTATAATTTAAGTTAAACATGTCAAACCCTAATAATTTAATCAGGCCACCACGTTTAGAAGTTCCGCAAGAACAACCTCCTCCACTAATCAAACTAATGACGAAATGATACAGACTATTCCAAAATTAGTTGCAGAAACTCTTCATTTGCAAGGACGACAGATTTTTAATGCTATAATGAATCTGATCATCTGACATCAATAACGACATTGATCAACCCATTAACCTTCTGAATGATGCAAATTTAACAGACATGGATAAAATTCTGGATGTGGTGAAAAGTCTTCGAGTATTAACTGGACAGCCTGAAGAGTTTAATTCATGGAACAAGTGTGTTGACCGAATACTCACGATCTATGCAAATCTCAAGGGAACCCCCAAATGTTACGGCATTTTGTCAGTTATTCGAAATAAAATATCAGGACACGCGAACATAGCACTTGAATCCTATAACACCCCGTTAAACTGGTAAAAAATATCCTAATGTTTAACATTACACTATGCGGATAGGAGGGACTTGGGAACCTTGGAATACCAAATGACGACTTTGGTTCAAGGACATAACTCCATACCCGAATTCAATCAAATAGTCTATCACCACCTCCCACTTATCCGAAGTAAACTTGGATCAATGAATATGAATCAGGAATCCCTAAATAATATGACATAGTGTCATAGAGATAAGGCTCTAGACACTTTTGTGAGAGGGCTTGAGGGTGACCTTCCCAGACTATTAAGCATCCGTGAACCTGCGGACCTTCCACATGCCCTTCACCTTTGTCTGAAATTGCAGAATGTGTCAAAATCCTTTCCTCAGCAATCCCCACCGGTTCCTCCAAGAAGAAATTTAAACCCAACCCCAACCCCAATCCCTGCGCCTAGAAGCGAATTTAATCCACAGTTACCTCATAATCCTCGCAATCCTCAATCTCTTCAAGTTTATAGAGAACCTCAATATCAACAACCAAGATTTCAACAACATCAACCAAGTTTTCAACAACAACAAAGGCAACCAATGAACCAACGCCAACTTCCTCCGAAGCCAAAGGAGATTGATTATTCAATTAAATCACAAAAGGTTAATTATCAAAACAGACCCCGGTGGATTCCGGTGAATGCCTGAAAAACGCCAACACCAGTACTCACAGCAAGTCCATCCGCCGAAAATGCAGCGAGTTTATCATATCGATGAATCTAATCAAAATAAGCAGGACTTGGAGGAGTACGAAGAAACGATGAACCAAGAGGACCAGAGTTATGATCAATCCATTACCGAATACGCCGACACATATGAAGATCATGATCATGATATACCAGAAGAACTAGACGACATTTATTTTTTAAGATTGAAACGATCTTCGTTGCCCTACATTGAGAACACTTTGCGAAGCTCGGACAAATACTTAGATTTCTTATTGACACAAGCCCTAACAGAGATTATATTCAACCCAAGTATATTAGAAATCCCCTTCCAAACAACAAAAATTTTAATGCTTAGATACTCAGTTAGAGGTAGTACGAAAATAACACACCATGGTTTTGTTCAACACCTTAACCCCAATAAAGAAAAATTTAATTTTATATTCTTCCAACTCTCATATCATTTGAATTCAATAATCGCTAGCCACGGTAGCAATAATTATTTTACAAAAGTCGACTTGATAAGCAGGTTTCATCAGATCCCGCTTAGGGAATGCGACATTGAAAAAACAGCGTTTTCCGTAAACAATGGAAAATTCTTTTGCTTCTCCGGCAAAAAAAAAAGAAGAACATCTGAAAAGTCTCCAAACTATTTTCGAGGCACTGGAACGTGCCAACATTAAAGTACCAATGGATAAATGTGAATCTCTTCAAGAAGAAATCGAATTTCTTGGATTCATTATAGGCAAGAATGAAATAAAAACTAACTCAAAGAAAGTTCAAGTCATCTCCGAATTACCAACCCCTAAAATTCTGAATGGTTTACGTTCATTCCTTGGAATTTCAGGCTACTATCGCCGTTTTATCAGGGACTATGCGAAAATGGCAAAAAACCCCTGACATTCATTTTAAGAGGGAAAGACGGACGAGTGTCCAGATACCTTTCTAAAAATAAGGCCATTGAACTTGACACAGAAGCTATGAATTCTTTCCAAAATATAAAGTAGTTTTGAATTATCCTGATTTTGACAAAGATTTTCAATTAACTACAGACGCCTCAGATTATGCTTTGGGTGCTGTCTTATATCACAACAATAAACCCATAACGTTTTTATCAAGAACGTTGAACAAAGCGCAAGAAGCATTATGCCACTAACGAGAAAGAGATGCTAGCCATAATCTGGGCTCTGAACTCGCTTAGGAGTTTCCTATACGGATCTTAAAAAGTAAAAATCTATGGTCCGTATAGATTTTTACTTTCAACCACTAACCTACGCACTCAGCAACAAAAATACAAACTACAAGATGAAGCGATGGAAAGCCATCTTGGAAGAGTATGATTACGAATTAAAATACAAACCAGGAAAGTCCGATATAGTCGCCGACGCATGACTTCCACTAACGTCAGAGGTGAATACAATGACAATGACTGAGCATAGCGACGATAGTTCTTCACACAATTTAATTCCTACTGTAGAAATCTCAATTAACGTCTTCCGAAACCAATTGATTCTTAAGATCAGAAATGAAACTAATCATGAGTTCCTTATACCATTTCCAACATATCACCGACACATTTTTACCCAACCAAATTATACAGAAACAGATATTATAACCATATTTAAGAAATCCCCAGTAGCATAAACAGTTTATCAACAACAGAAAAAAAATGGGTCGAATATAGAATGTCTATCCACTTCATTTTGCTAATTTTAAAGTGAGGTTTACTCAATCTATGGTTGAAGACATTACTGATGAAAGTGAACAAAAAGAAACAATTTTAAGAGTACACTCTACGGAGTGGTGTGCACACATCAACGCAGAAGAAAATAGACAACAAATACTTGAAAACTTTTACTTTCCGAAAATGGCAGCAAAGATCAAAAGATTAGTTAAAAGTTGCCAAACATGCAAAGAAAGTAAATACGATCGTCATCCGAACAAACCAATTCTTGAACCTACTCCTAAACCAAACTACCCAGTCACACTATTCACCTTGACATCTTTTCAACTAAAAAAAGACTTGTACCTACTAACTGCACTCTGCAAACTTACAAAATTTGCAAAAACTAAGATTTATTAAATCAGGAGCCATTACCCCATTACTCACATTAGACCACCACTTCGAGAAATACTATTTTTATTTTGTATTCCGGAAAACATAGTTATCGATAATGAAAAGGCATTAAATTTTATTACAATTAAAAAGAAAGATAACAATATCCTTGAACACAAATACACAAGTTGTAATCAACAAATTATTTAGTGATAGAATTAACAATATCAAAAAAGTAACAAATGAAATTGAAAAAAATGTTAAATAAAATAAAAGTTTCAATTCAATCATTATATCGGAAATCAAATATAAATTCGAAATTGTAAAAGAGGAATTAGAAAATTTTGCTTTAGCCACTCACTGGGCAAAACTAGATATTATATCAGTCGTTCAGCAACAGCAGCTATCGTGAGTAGACGTGTTGACGACTTTAGCTGTGAGTATATTTTCAAGTGGAGTGTGATACAAAAGTATAAAAAGTTCAGTGAGATTCAATTAAGGCAGTAGCCGAGCGAGTCTAGCAGCAGGTACCCAGCGTGGAGGAACGTGGGTTCAACTCCCACTCGGGGATATTAATTTTTATTCTTGCTTTGAAGCAAAAAGCATAGATTAAATAAAAAATAACCATAGAAAGTGGAAAAAAAGCGACAGAGTCATCCGTGATGGACCAGAAAGGTCCATCATCATCGAAAAAAGTGTTGGATGGAAATCCAAAACTGAAAACAACAACAATAACAAGCAAAGCAGCGGCAACAACCGCAATGCAAATTGCGGTGCCAATGCCAACAACTGCGACAACAGCAGCAACAACAACTGCAAAGAAAAGGCGGCGCTTAAAAGTTAAGCCGAATTTGGTGTCACGTAGCCAAAAAACAAAACCAACTGATAAGGAGGTCGACGATGACGGGATGTCGACCAGCAGCGAGAGTATCGTGAGCATGAATTCGACTTACGAATACGAGTCGAACGGTGGTGAGGGCGGTTACACCGGTAGTGGGAATTCCTTCGCTGCCTTGGCAGACGACGGGGACGGTGGTGAAGAGGAATTGAATGAAGACAACGATGTTGAAAGCAAGAAGCTACATGCGCTGTCGATAACCTTGCAAAAGCTACACAAGGAGATAGAGGAAATCAAAG
Organism: Melanostoma mellinum; assembly: GCA_914767635.1. Taxonomy (NCBI): domain Eukaryota; kingdom Metazoa; phylum Arthropoda; class Insecta; order Diptera; family Syrphidae; genus Melanostoma; species Melanostoma mellinum. The sequence continues at coordinate 128,329,665 of OU612059.1, forward strand.
CATGACAGGTGGCCCGCAGGAAAGCAGAAAGCGAGGCAAAGCAACAACTGTTGTCAAAGGCAGACAAGACAACAGCCGAGACACAGCAGCAAAAGCAAATGTTAAAACTGCTCCCGTGCAGCAACAAGGCACGACAGCTAATAAAATAGCTGTGGAGCTTAACAAAGGAAAGAAAACTGCTACCCAAGAGCAGCAACGGGGGACCGCGGCTAAAAAAGCCGCGCCATCGAAGCAGCGAGGAGAGACGGTGCCAAAGCAGCAGCAGCAGAGACAACAACAACAACAACAGCCAACCCAACAACAGCAGCAGCCAAAGAAGACAGCAGCTAAGAGCAGGGTGCCCCCAATAAATACCCACAAAATGGAATTACAAGCAAAAAAAAGCCTATGTAAGTCCGCCATAGGCGATATATTTGTTATTAAGTGTCGACATGCGATCCAATGTGAAAACATTGGTGACCATAAGATCGTTCAGGCGTTGTTGCAAACAACAACCACCGAACATTTTACTTTTACTCCCAAAGAGAAGACGCCAAAAAGTATACTCCCGAAAGGGGTAGAGCCTACCTCTGACCCAGAGGAGCTCTTAGCGGAGCTCCGCAGGATGGCGAGCGACGATCTCGAGTTTATCGGGGTCAAGTCGTTCACCACGGCTAAGGCTAGACGGGAGAAGCGGCTATTGTCGATGTTCCTCGTCAACCTATCACCCAGTAGTCGTCTGGAGAGTCTAAGGAAAATCTCCCTCCTGGACTACCAGATGGTAAGATGGGGAAAAAAACAGGCACGGGGACATTTTACAATGTCTTCGTTGCCAACGGTTCGGGCACGCCGCATTCAACTGATGCAATCGAGGTGCGTAAAGTGTGGAGAGAACCACAAAGAAAAAGAGTGTAAGCTCGGTGAGGCAAGGGTCCAAGATAGGACCCAACTGAAATGTGGTCTCTGTTGTGTAGATGGACACCCTGCTAACTATCGGGGATGTCCTCGATACCAGGTTATAAAGAAATCATTTAAAGCTGCTCCAACAGTAACCAAGGACGAGGGAAGGCAAACAGCCAGACCGACTCCAAGGGCCGTCGTTCCCCAAATTTCCTACGCCCAAATGGCGGGTGGAGCTGGGAAAACGGTACAACCTCCCCAGAAAGCGGCCGCACAGCCATCTGTGCCAAAGGCAGCTACTGGGGAGTCAGAGGTGATGGTCGCTCTACGTGTCATTCAGGCACAAATGAGCGAACTATCGCGGCAAATAAGTGAGCAGGCACGTAGGGTGGACTTGATCTACCGTGCAGTGCCTTCGTTTGCACAATTTTTAGGTTAACGGGCGCGCTGCTGGAGAGGCCTTTTAAGATCCTAGCCGTGAATGTGAACTCACTAGTTAGGATAGAACGACGAACCAACCTCTTTGAGTTGTTAAAAGACTAACGTCCAGATGTATGTATGGTTAGCGAAACCAGGCTACATCACAAATTGACGGATAACAATTACATTATCGTAAGGAGGGACCGACCCAACTCGACTCTCGCGGGTGGGATTGCGATCTTCATACGTAAGGGCATTGTTCATAAAGTAATATATAGTGGTGAAGTACGCCGATTCCGGTTGCTGGAAGCGTATATTGTATGCATCCCTCTCCAACAGGGGAGGCGCTTGTATGTGGTCGCGATCTATCCGCCGGAGGCTTCTCAACCCTCATGTTTTATAACAGAGCTTGAATCACTTTTTCGAACACTGAAACTGAACTCAGAAGAAAACTATTTCCTTATGGCTGGTGATTACGATGCTAAACACCAAGATTGGGGAAATCAATTAGCCAATCCAAGGGGGACCCAGCTATTCAATTCAATTCAGCTATTCAACTGAAGGCCTTGGATCTATTGCTTTTAGACTCAAGACTTAAACTGACCGACGACATTCTTCGACGGACGAAAAATTGTTTGACGACGGTTGAGTACGACAGTGACCACTATGGACTTGCCGCCGTCATACTGCTTCCGAACGACCTTTTGGAACCGGAGGAGTACGTGCCGACGCACTCTTACAACTACGGTAAGACACGTTGGCCGCGCTTTTCCGGTGCCGTCTCAAGGGAACTTCGTTCGAACAGTATTGCGCCACCATGCAACAGGAATCTGTCAAACGTTGAGATCGATGGATACCTGCAACGTATGGAGGATGCAATCCGTATTACAATGGACAGGACAATTCCTAAATATAGGCAACATAACTCTACGAACATGTACAGAAATGCGACAATAGACGCACTTTACAAACAAAAAAGTAGACTCCTGTCAAGACTCAAATTCTTGCACAGGAGGTTTACTGACCGACACGATTTGGAGATCAGAACTCTGAAGTCACAGATCAAAAATCTCCAACAGTTAATAAAAGAAAACTACAGAATATCTTTATCTCTTTTCTGGAACAACAAAATTCGGGCTGTACAGTCCAACAACCCGAGTATGTTTCCGGAAATAAATAAAATTTTTAGGAGAAAAGATCAAAATGAACTTCTGGGTATTAAACTCCAAAGGACGACAGAGAACAAAAACTTACTTTTGACAATAGGAATAGATCCAGATGACGCCATCTTGGATGATGTCCACTTTATAGTGGAAGATGCTCAAGAGAAGTTAAGTTAGGTGGGTGCTGTTTTCGAGAGAGTATATAAGGTGAATGAGTGCATTCGCCCAAATTACGACCTTGAGAATATAGCCTTCGTTGGACACTTCTATCTTAGAGACGAGATCTCGCATTGGCGATCCGAGAATCCTGGTTTCACTAGGTTCAATGACGACCGACTTGCAAATGCAGTCAATGCCCAGCGAAACGGGGATAACACCCTGTTCGTTTCTAAGACGGATCTCTTGGACATCTTTCACAAAATAAAGAAAGAGAAGTCAGCAGGAGTCGACGGCATACCCAATGTTGTGCTGCGAAACCTCCCTGCGGAAGCGGTGGACATATACACCACGTTGTTCAACAATGCGCTGAATAATGCATATTATCCAGTGCGTTGGAAGACGGGAGTCGTCCATCCTCTCCTTAAAAAGGGTAAGGATGGTTGCAATCCAGCAAATCTCCGGTCAATTAGTCTTCTTCCGAGTATCAGCAAGGTATTCGAGAAAGTTCCCAATAGAGCTCTGTCCACATGGTCTGAGGACAAAAATATTATTCCAGAAAATCAGTTCGGTTTTAAGGCGGGTCATGATACCATACATGCCGCGTCTAAACTCTGACATTTAATGGAACAAAGCTAAACAGCAGTGTACGGGTGCATGTCTGGTTGACGTGGAGAAGGCATTCGATATCGTTTGGTAAGACCGTTAGACGGTCTTTTCTATAAGTTGATCAGGTATGGCATGAGTAAACCACTGCTATATATTCTTAATGACATGCTTCATGGTAGAACGTTTGTTGTCAAAAGTTGCAATATAACTTCTACCAGAACTTTTAAAATACAGAACGGTCTACAACAGGGTGCGGTGAATTCGCCTATTTTGCTTAGCATTTTCACCGGCGATCTAATTGGTTCCCTTCACCATGCTATAGCGTACGCCGACGACCTAATCGCGTACAGAACAGGTAAAAAGATCGAAGTCATCAGAATACTTTTGCAGCGTGACTTCGATAAGATCCAGCAATATTGCGATGACTGGAAGTTGAAAATCAACTTTCAGAAGTCGGAAACAATTGTGTTTAGAACCCCGTTGGCTCGGGCCTCATGGGATACGAGAAAGAAATGGCGAAAGCTGGTGATCGTTGATCTACATGGCCACCCACTGCCAAGCAAAGTAGTAGTCAAGTACCTCGGCATCTGGCTAGATCAGAATCTATATTTTAACAAACATATGGATGCGGCTCTGGCCAGGGCTAGAGGAGCTTTTGCTTTGAAAAGCCGACTGCTTCACAGCAGACAACTTGATAGCAGAGTGAAAGTGATTTGCTACATGGCCCTCATAAGGCCAATGATTGTCTATGGATGCCCTGTGTGGTTCAATGTTACAGCGTCTCAAATGGAAAAGATTCGGGTGTTTGAGAGACAGTGTCTGCGTACCTGTCTTGTATTGCACAGAACACCAGAGTCGGAGTACAGAAAATATTATCCTAATGGGGTCCTTTACAACGGGGCTCAAATAAACAGAATCGACAACTTCATGATAAAACTGACTCGGGGTCACACTGCAAGGGCGATGACTTCGAACAATGGCCTGATATTTGGGGCTTACTACCCCAACATAGAATATATGGAGAGAACACGTTTCTGTATACTTGTCCCACCGGAGGCTTTCCTCTATTTTGACATGATAGGTTTCATACAGGACAGATTGGCGGTTCCGTTAATCTACCACGTCTGCCGTAAGTCCGTGGAACGACAGCTCCTTTATGGCCGGGACGTCACCGCAGTAGGCGGAGAAGTTGAAGAGCTCCTCCGGTTTAGTAGGGCGGCCTCAGATCGCGATCGTCGTGACGTTATTAAAATGTCGAAAATGTTCTGGTGGTTGTGTGAGCAACAAAATGTAAATGTTACTGATAGCGAGTCACCTATGGCTGGCTTACAAAGGTTAAGTGTGTAAGACTTAGGGTATAGGGGGTAGGCACAGTGGCAACCAAAAAAAATATTAATAACCAACAAAACAAAAAAAATGTTAAAAACACAAAAATAAAAAAAAAAAATAAAAAAAAACTTAAAGCTGCGTCGAAAACCAAAAAAAAACAATCGTAAGAAATCATAATAAAAAAAATGTAGAAATAAATTAGCTGCGTCGAAAATTCAAAAAAAAAAAAAAAAATAGAAAAAAAATAGAAAAAAGCTACTGTGGCTGCTCTAGTTTTAAGTAGTTTTAATAAGTTTTAAGTAGTTTTAATTAGTTGTAAGTAATTTTAAGAAAAAGAAAAAATTGATCCATGAAACTAAGTTTCTTAAGCTTTCTTAGTTATTAATATTAGTTCTTAGTTGAAATAGATATATTGTATCTATAGGCCGAAAGGCATTAGAAATAAGTTATTGTGTTATTATTAGAGTACCCGCCTAGGGTCAGTAAGTTAATTAAGTTATTATGTAAGCTAGTTTAAAAATTTTTGGTAGCAAGTAAGTAGATATAAGTTATAAATAATAAAAATGAATTTAAAACTGAACTAGATATTGTAAACTCACTCAAAATATCTAAAGGATATTAGCCTTGCAATAAATACATTTAATAAAGAACACATTCCTTTTACAACAATCGAAGAAGCTTTGAACTTTGCAGAAATCAAAATCATAACAAATTCAATTTTAATTTTATATATTGTCAATATTGTCAATATTCCTCTAACAAGTCCCAAAACTTATGAAAAAATACTTATCAAACCTGTCAAAAGAAATGGGATAGTCATAGAAATTCATTACAAATAAATTGTTACAAATAAAGACGAAAGGTTTGGTCTTATAAATAATTGTAAGCGAATTAATGATATTTCTATATGTGAAAATAAAAATCTTAGAAAAAATGTAAACTCCACATGCATCTCGAATCTTTTGAAAAGTCAAATAGTATCATGCAACATTATCTGTGCTTAAGGCCCTTCTCAACCCTCTAACCACTTCGAAAGTGATCCAGGAATGCAAGAGCTCTCTGAATGCGATCGGAAGATTAAATTCCTTGAGTCTCATTTGGGTTCCGGGCCATCACGGCATAACTGGAAATGAAATCGCCGATGAACTTGCTAGGCAGGGATCTCAGACAGCTTTTTCAGGACCTGAACCGTCGCTAGGTCTGCCAGCGTCCTCAGTGAGAGCTTCAATCAACGATTGGATCTGTGAAGAGCAAAATCGTAGATGGCATGCCTCCATTGGATGCAGACAAACCAAGCGTATGCTCCCCAACGTTAGTAAGAAGACTGCAACATTTTTGCTAGCTCATAGCAGAAAAGACTGTAGAAAGCTTATTGGCGTTGCCAGCGGGCACTTCTCTTTTGCCAAGCATTTAAACGTGTTAAGCTTAAGTGATACCACACTCTGTGAATCTTGTGGAGAAGATGAGGACACCGCAGAGCACTTCCTCTGTGAATGTCCTGCTTTTTCTCGCATGAGGTTACAGATACTCGGCGCAGACATGGTGAGAGCTGGTAACTTAGGCTCCTTATCATGGCAGCGTCTTTTGGCTTTTCTCCGAACATCTGGAAAGCTATAACAAATAGAAGGTTGCTATCTGGTAGTACAATGGACCGGTATTTAGGTCTGAGTGCTCCAGCTGGTATTTTAAAAACCTCCAACAAAAAAAAAAAAAAACAAAAATGCAACATTATCAGCGGTCAGCACATTCCAGCAATCGAAGAGATAACCGAGGGTATTATTCTGCTTGATAGCTTCAAAGGAACTCTCCAAGCTGATTCAACTTCCCGAAATATAACTGGTACCTTCCTCATCAAATATGACAACAACAACATAACAATTAATGACCGAGAGTTTACTCTAGAAAAAGTAATATCGACTCATACTATCCTCCCAGCAATTGTAAAACCATCCCCAATAGAAAAACGAGCTCCACATCAACATCACGAAAAAAATTCAGCTGCTCCAATCAGAAAAAAAAAAACAAAGATAATAACCACCCATGGCTCAATTTCGTTGATGGGAATTCTTTTAGTCATCGTGATAGTCCTTAAACTTTTTCACAAAAGAAGAAATAATACAAAGGTCATCATCCAATAGCATGAGATGAAGAAAATCCACAATCCACATCCCTCCAGAATCAAATGCAGCACCTAAGCCAACACCTACCCATCCGCAATCAAAGTTCAATGACATACCATACTTTTAAGCGATTGAGGACTATCGCATTTAGAGGTTTATGAGTAAGCGTACAGAACATGAGCTTCGCCAGCAGTTCCTTCACACGACCTAATTTGCGTTCTCACAGACGGAATTAGTAAGAAACAACGAACGAAGCAATACACAATTCTAAGAACAACATTACCCAAACACATTTGCTGGCTGCTGACATCTCAAAATTATTAATAAATCGAATGCATGCTCGGTAGACAATTATTTGTTTATACGTTTAAGTAAGCTATTGTTAAATGTATTATTTTGTTTCAGTACATTTTTGAACACGACATTCTTACTTTTTCCATACTTTGTCAAATAAAAACGTTTTGCGAGTTTGATACACTCTTTTAAACTAAAATGACAAATCAGTGGGAATTAAAATCAATTATTAAAAATACGGGAAATCAATAAATTTCTCCTTTCGCTGTCCCAGTCATAATTAAAACTTTTATGATGCTACATCCCAGATGTGTAATTTGTGGCTGTGTACAATTCTAGATTACTCATTATTGGCACTGGAACACCAACTTGCAGGCGTAGGAATATTGGAATAACAAATACAATAAAGGTCAGGCAATCTGCCTGCAAAAAATAAATTTTTTTAAAAAAGTAATCTATGTCTTGTTAACTTGTATAAGCGGAACACTGAGATCAACACCCTCAGCTGCCCTTAATACACTCCTTAACCTCACACCACTAGATATCTTCAGCAAACAAATGGCCGCCCGTACAGCCATTCCTATGAGAGCTATCTCCCAATGAACCGTTAATAACATCCGTCTCGCTACAATCCTGAATTTATTCGGATCAATCCCTTGCCACTCCGACTAAACCACCCCCAACTAGTTTTTGATAATAAGTTCAAAGTCTCAATACCACCGAGAACGGCCTGGGAAGACGAAGAATTTTCAAGAGATGATTCAATTCATTTCTATACAGATGGTTGAAAAAAAGAAGAAGGGGTAGGCTGCGGGGTGTACTCAAACCGACCAAACGCAAGTCTCTCATTCCACCTTTTAAAACAAGGTAGTGTGTTCCAAGCAGAAACTCTAGCGATCAAAGAGGTCCTATCTAAAAGCAAACGTGATATCCTCGGCAAATATCCGGATTTTCTCAGACAGTCAAGCAGCCCTCAAATCACTAGGCGCTGTTTCTACGAACTCAGTAAAAACCCTTAGCTGTCGCCTATCTCTTAAGGAGATTGCTGATCAGTTGAATATTCACATTATTCGGGTGCCGGGGCACAGAAATATCGTGGGAAACTGCAAAGCCGATGAACTCGCCATAAAAGGAACCGTTCTACCGATCTCAACAAGCAGGTTGAATATTGGTATACCAATCGCTACATGTAAACTTATGCTAAAGCAAGAGGCAATGGATAAATATTAGGTGGAATAATATCACCACGTGTGTGGCAACAAAACGGATATGGCCAGGACTAGATCCAAAACGCACAAGACGTTTGCTATCCATAACCAGATTGCATGTTAGCTCCGTAATCAATGTCTTCACTAGACATTGTCTGATAGGAAGACACGCCAACTCGGCGTTTCCTCAAATGAATTCTGCAGAAGTTGCTTTGATGAGGAGGAGATAATTCCACACCTCCTCTGCTCATGTCCTGCACTCTCCTTTAAAAGAAAACGGCATCTAAGAAAATATTTTCTTGATGATCCAAGCGATCTGGTGAACACAGATCCCCTGCATGTCCTTCGCTTTATTAAAAGCTCCAAATGGTTTTGTTAAGTTTGTTAAGTGACGTACTCCCTCGCACAATTTTTATGGTATCACAGAAGACCTAATATTGGTCTAAGTGTGTCAGTTGTATTCCTGACAGCCATTTCAAGCTTACCTTACCTAACCCGTAATACATGTTACATGTTACATACTTCGGAATGTGATTCTCATATTCTTAGAATAAAAATTGTTCTGCAGTAAAGTCCGTTTCTCAACTTTGACTTCACTTTTTGACACTTTAACTTGACCTGTGATAAATTCAATTTCTCTGTCAATACTGATGGTAGATACTTAATTTTGAACTTATATTTTTGGAGAAATAATAATCTTTAAAACTTTTTTTAAATTGGACTCTTATAGGCTTAGAATTGCCAAATTTTAAATGGTGTGCAAGTTTTCTTCCCCATGCAGAGTTTTGACTTTGAGATAATTTTTTTTTTTTTTTTTCAGAAAATGCCTGGTAAACATAGAGTTTCTTTATTTTTTACAGATGAATTAAGCAATAATAAAAAAAATTCATTAATAAATGCACTCAAGAACCCATACATTTTATGATACTTGAAAAAATACAAAATGGGTATAATTAAAAATAATAATATGGATGACATTGGAAATCTTACCAAAGAAATCGATCATCTTCGCAGAGAAAATCATTCGAAATGCAAAGTCGTTTGTTGAAAAGCAAGAATTCAATCTTTACTATGCCAAGTGAATGTCAAAATCCTCAAGAACGGATAATCACAGTTACCAAAATCCTACTGGGAAACGAGGCCCCAGATATGTCACCCGCAATAAAGCTTAACCAAAACAACAAGACAATAAAAATGAAATTGAATACAGGATCTTCTGAAAACACATCAAAAATGCTTAAAAATGCTTTAAAATTAAAAGGCACAGGAACTTACATACAACGCGATCTCAGCAAACAAAATCAACTTAACATCGAATTATTCTAGCCTATCGAAAAGCAGTCAAAGAACGAAAGCATAAAGTGGTAATATCAATAAATGTTGATTGGTGAAAAAATATTTTATCTATCCAAAAATAATACTCTTAAATATCGGAATCAAAACGGTGAATCTGAGTTACAGAAATTGTTTGGAGATCAAAACCTTAGAAATGTCACTGCCATCAACGAAAACATCTTGTGTGACAAACGTCAAGATGAATGGCCTAGACCAGTAACATCAGATGCACCAGGCATGTCGCATGGAAAACCAAAATAGTGCTTTATTCCAAAGAACCTGAAATGTGAATGCCGTCAGTGAAATTACTTTTTACAATTTTAATACTATTAAAATCTTAGCATATACCTAATATATCAGGCTTAAATAATAAAATATTATTTGTAAATTTTTTTAGTTATAATAAGAATTTTGAATTATTTTTTTTTAATTGAAACACATGTAACACATGACGGTATATGTAAATTTAGAAATTATTTTCTGGTTTTAAACTAATTTGGGGTGAAGCAATAAAAACATAAGTTAAAGGTCGCGCCAGTGGAGGAAACCTTTTTGGTATGGGTCTATGAAATAACTCCCACGAAATAAGTCCCACTTTTAAAAACGAAATAAGTCCCACCAAAAATTGCTAAAAAAAAAAATGAAATAACTCCCACGAAATAAGTCCCACTTTTGAAAACGAAATAAGTCCCACCAAAATGAAATGATTTAAAAATTTACTTGAAATGAAATAACTCCCACTCAAAATGAAATAACTCCCCCTTGAATAATATATTTCTTAAATGAATTAAGTCCCACTTTCATAAACGGAATAAGTCCCACTTTTTCATTGTTTAATGCGATTTCAAAGAAGAAGTATTTGGCTCTTCGAAAAAAACACACGTCGAATAATATGAATAATCAAAGCAGAGGAATAATAAAGAAAAATCATATACAAGCAAGAAGAGCCATGAGAGATAAGGACAAAAAATTATGGTTGTCCCTTTTACGAAATATTGGACATTTCGTAAAAGGGACAACCATAGCTTTTTGCATAAGAAAAAATATAAATTTAGGGGTATGAAACAACTCCCACTTTACAAAACGAATTTATTTCCACTCAAAATGAAATAAGTCCCACTTAAAATAAAAATGCGTAACGAAATAAGTCCCACCAATTGACGAAATAAGTCCCACTTTTAAAAACGAAATAGCTCCCACTTTCAAAATAGCAATTTTTGGTGGGACTTATTTCGTTTTTAAAAGTGGGACTTATTTCGTGGGAGTTATTTCATAGACCCCTTTGGAATACGTACATCACTTTTACATGTTTATGATTTTGGTGAAATTAGGGGAACTACAATTGTTCGGTGTCTGCAAAAAATAATCTTTACATTGTGCTATATTATATCAATTGCAGCAAGAGGGCGAATGATTTTGAAATATTATGACACCATGGAAACACTAGCTAACGGAAGTATATTACTGATTGCAGATTTAAATAAGAGAATTGGAGAATCCCAAATAACAACAACAAATAGCGAAACCAACTCAGCAATATCCTATACAAAGAGAAAGTCAAAAGACAATATTTGCAATAAGAATGGCCGCGATCTGGGCACGAGTACGATAACTTTGGCAACAAGAAATAATAACGGGATTTGGTGGAGGGGTTCAATACAAGCATTTTGTACTATGGGAGGGGGTAGGGTCTATCTCCCCCCGTTAAGGCGGTAGGGGCGATTTTATAAAAAGTGACTTAAAATTAAAAATAAAATATTGTTGAACAACGGGAAAATTAACAGATACAATTTATACTTTTTATAAAAGCCAGAAATCTGCAATTTATAATAAATTTTAAATGAAGTGATTTCAATTTATAGTTTTTGAAATAAATGACTTCAAAGTCAAAATTTAGAAAAAAAAATTTGAAAAAATCACTTTGAGTATTATGTTTCTCGTGATTACAAATGCCAATAAAAAAAAGTTTTATGAGTTAGTTGCTTTAATAAATTTTTTATCAAACGCTGTAAACTACTTTTATATATGTCTTACAGTTTTTGAGATAATTGAAAAATAGTAAAACTATTGAAGTATGCAATATTTTAAAAAAATTATGGAAATACGTACGAATTTACAATAATGTTAGGAAATAGACTATAGTGAAAGTATAAAAATTCATCAGACAGCTGCTTATGTGCAATTAATTTCCGTATGCAACAACTTTCCGCATGGCCCGCTTCGCGGGGGCTCATTATTTTAACCCTTTTTCCGCAGGGTTAAGCTGCTCATGCTAAATATGAAAAAAAAACAATTGTTTTTCTAACTGCAGTTATTTGATCGAACTAAAAAAAGTATAAAAGTATAAAAATTCATCAGACAGGAGCTTATGTGCAATTAATTTCCTTATGCAACAACGTTTCGCATAGCTCGCTTCGCGGGGGCTCATTATTTTAACACTTTTTCCGCAGGGTTAAGCTGCTCATGCTAAATATGAAAAAACGAATTGTTTTTCTAGCTGCAAGTTATTTGATCGAACTGAAAAAAGTATAAAAGTATTGAAATTCATCAGACAGGTGCTTATGTGCAATTAATTTCCGTATGCAACAACTTTCCGCATGGCCCGCTTCGCGGGGGCTCATTATTTTAACCCTTTTTCCGCAGGATTAGGCTGCTCATGCTAAATATGAAAAAAGCAATTGTTTTTGTAACTGCAAGTTATTTGATCGAACTGAAAAAAATATAAAAGTATAAAAATTCATCACACAGGTGCTTATGTGCAATTAATTTCCGTATGCAACAACTTTGTATAAATTGTATCTGTAAGTTTTCCCGTTTTTCTACAATATTTTTTTTTTTTAGATTTTAAGCCACTTTTTATAAAATTGCCCCTATCGCCTAAACGGGGGGAGATAGACCCCCCCCCTCTCATAGTAAAAAATGCTTGTATTGAACCCCTCCACCAAATCCCGTTATTATTTCTTGTCGCCAAAGTTATCGTTCTCTCCCCGCGATCTGTTACAACTGCTCTGCACTGGAGGACAAGGTAGATCTGTCATCGATATCTGCACTGCCACTGGATTGAATTCAACATTTTAAAGTTCAGTGCAAGCCACATTCCGATCATATGCCTAATGTAGTAGAAAAAGCCAGAATTTCACCAACGAGAGGATTAACTCTCTACCTACTACCGCGACTTTGCTGGAGAAATGAATCGTCTGATTCATACCAACGTTCCTTGGACACTCTTTTTTTAAACTATGGTGCATCAACTGAACTGCCTGAAGTTATGAACAATAAGTTATTGAAATATATATACGAGATTCAACACCTAACAAAACACCTACGTCCAACTTTAAACACAAGCAAAAATGGTTTGATCAAGACTGCGACAGAGCAAGGAAAAATTCGTTTGCACTTTTGAATGCTCTGTGATCATCAAATAATCCGCAATTGAGAAACTTTGAAGCAAACGCAAATTATAAAAGGTTATGTATAATGTATGCAAAAGAAAGAGGTATACGAAAATCAAAAAGCACTTAAATACTAAAAACTTTAAGGACTTCTGGAAAATTGCGAAGGAAATTAATGGAACCATCTATAATATAGGTACAGAAATTACCGCCGAAACCCTTGCCACTCACGTTAGCTATCTTCTCACCAGTGATTCTTGTTTTCTATTTAACACTGCGGATCATTTGATTACCGACCAAATATTGGATGTAGACATAGAAATCGATGAAATTCAAGATGTGCTAAACAAATCAAAAAATAAAAAGACACCAGGTGAAGATGGGATTCCTTATGATTTTTTCAAAAAGGCAACCCAAAAGTTTCTAAATCATCTAAGAAATCTCTTCAATAAAATCTTTGTAAACGCCGACATACCGTCTTCACTTAAAAAATCTGTCACTTTCCCTATATACAAAAAAGGACTGCGCGGAAAACTACAGAGGAATTTCATTCATGAATGTATAGCAAAAATATTCTGCAGTATACTGGCTGAGAGGCTTGAAAAATGGGTCGAACAGAAAAACATTTTATCTGATCTACAAGCCGGTTTCAGAAAAAACTTTTCAACGATTGACCACATTTTCACTTTTTCGTCTATAGTCGAAGCATTTCAAGCAAGAAACAAAATGGTGTTTTCATTTTTCGTTGACAATAGGAACGCTCTTTATATGATGTCACAGTTGGGTATATCTACAAATTTCCTTATTAGTTAGACAGATGTACACAAACACGAAAACAGCTGTTTGGGATGGAATGAGCTTCTCGAGATGGTTTAGCACTAACACACTTTTGTCATCATTATTTATAAATGATGTCGCTAATGAATTTCCTGGAGAAATGAGAATAGCTGGCTGCACTGTCAATGAACTGTTAAACGCTGATGACCTCGTCATACTCTCAGAATCACCAGAAAGCTTACAGGTGATGATTAATCTGCTATCTAGCTACTGCAACACATGGGGACTAAATATAAACACAAAGCATTGCAGCATCATTGTCAACAGAAATTAACGCACTAAAACATACAAACACCAAACTCACTGAAAAACTGGCACAAATGACGGAAAGATGTGATCTCCTCGAATCACAATTAGAAGCTTTGCCACGTAAAACGAACGAAAATATTGTTGTCGTATGCATCATATCTGAAACGAGCAAACTAAAAAACACTGGAATCAGTATCAACCGCGAACAGTCACTCATGTATCGAAAAAAACGACAAACACTTTATTCGATTAAAACAAAATTAGTTGAAGTAAACCCGTCGGCAAAAATAATTATAAAAGGCGATAGACTACAAATTGATCAACAAATGTTTATTTACAAGTTATCACAAGGATTAATGCCGTCTGCAATAAAAAAGTAAATGAAGTAACTAATTTTAAAATATTTCCTTATAACATTACTGGTCTTAAAAGTAAATTATTGCTACCAGATTTTTTTAAATTTATAAAAGAATTTGATATATGTAATCATTTTATTAGAAACATTTGTTGAAGAAGGAAATGAACATAATTTTAATAAGTATTTTAGCGGCTATAAATAAAATTGGATTCCAGCCACTAGAAGTAATGTAATGGGAAGAGCTAGTGGAAGTATTCTATGTGGTATTAAAACAAACACTGTTGGTAGTTTTGTTGAGTTTAAAAGTATTGAAAACAGGGTGTTTATACAAATTAATAACAATTTTTCCAAGTACTTTATTATTCCACTTTATTTAAATTGTAATAACTGGCAGAATGATTTTGATTACTTATATAATTTAATGAATACCAGCTCTTTTGGAAACATAATGAGCAAGAGTTTTTTTTGATCTCCAAAAATGTTTAACAATTATGGCTGGTACATTTTAACATATCTTCAAAACAACCAAAATGAACAAACGAAACATTGCAAAGAAAAGCAAAATATCATACAGAAGAAACTTTACAATTTTAGGTTTTTATCTTAATTGATTTTAATTAATAGTTTTTGCAAAGTAGTACCTCTATTTTAAAATTTTCAGCTTATATTTTTAAATTTACATTTACATTTACATTTCTTTTTTTTGCTTTATTACAATAAATAAACTGACCTTCTTATGATAGTTTCAATACATTTTTTTTTTCACTTAATAATATTTTCGAAGCTAATACCACTACAAAAATTCCTTCTTTTCATCAATTAATTGTTGTCAAATGATTTGGTAATTTTTTTTTTTTTTTAGAATCTTATTCCAAATTGTAATGTTGTAAAAGCTGATCGCAGCTTACCCTTAACTCATCTCAAATCAATCTAATATTTTAATTATGTTTAAATCTTAATATTAGAAATGAACTATGAACCTGAACGCTAATTTGACAGATAATGCACCTGCGCGCATCCAATAAATTACCAATCAGAAACGGAAACCAAAGTGACACTTCTGTCTATTTTTTACAAATAGACAGGAAAAGGAAGCAAGATGTCTAACAAAAGTGTTCCTTTCATTTGAATTTGTAGTTTGTTGAAAATCCAAAAATAACGAAAATCAGGAGAAAGAACTTGGTGGAATGAGTGTTGTAATTTGGTAAAACAATTATTGTTTTAAGTTTAATTATTGTGTTGATGTTTATACAATCGTTTCAATTGTTTTTTGTGGTAACTTATATTCCTTTTTGTTGTTTTGTCCAGTGTATAGTTTCCTTGTCTCGTGAATTGATTTATTTTTATGTATTTTGGTTTAGTTTTTACTATTGTTCTGTTTTGGACAATGTTTGAACATCTGTGCGATTCATCGACTGTATTTTTATTGCTCTTATTAACTCTATCTTCTTTTTGGCTTTGAAATGTGTTCGCATAGTTCTCGATTTCTTGCTTAGAAAGATTTTTATTAATGAAATCTGACGGCCTTAACTTTGTTGTGGAGTGTATTGTCGAATTCTAAATAGTAATGATTTTATAGAATTTTTCAGCTAAATTGCTCGGATCTTTCGAAGCGTTCATAATGCGAAGGTGTTCATTAAGCGTACCATGAAGCCTTTCAATGTCAGCGTTTCCCGTTTTAAGGGATGCGGTTGTTCTATGGAATATAATTTTGTTCTCTTTAAGGAATTGCTCCACTGCTGAGTGCAAAATACAGGAATCACCATCGGATACAATTTTGTTAGGTTTTCCGAGAAACTGTATCCTCTGTTTTATTGCGTTCAGTATTGCAATCCAATTTCTATCTTCCAATGAATGAACGGTCGCATATTTTGAGAACTTATCGATCGTAGACAAAACCATTTTTTCCCGTTCGGGAAACCAAATATCCATGTGGATAATATCATTGAAATATTTTGGTTTTTCTGTTACTTCCATTGGTTCTTGCAATGGATGCCGATCGTGCTTCGCAAGAATGTAAATTTCACAATTATTTATAAGCTTCTGTATTTCTACTTGCAAATTTGGATAGTAATGCAATTGCTTAAGTTCCAAAAATATTTCGTTAATACCCCTATGATTTTTGCTTTCGTGTTCGTTTTTGATAATTGTTATAATCTCATTTTTATCAGTAATGTCTTTTAATTTAATGTTCGATTTTTGGAGTTTTAACTGTTTATTCATTGAAAAAAAAAAAATTACGTAAAGGTTTTGGAAATTAAGATACAGTGGCAAATCGTCGCAAAAAATACACATAAGTCCCTTTTTTATTAAAAGCCTTTTCATAATTTCAAGTTGATTACTTTTTCCTTTTTCAATTTGAATGTGATTTTGAATTTTCTTATGTACTATTTTTAAAGAGATTTTTTCTTTCGGACCATAAAAAAGGAATATTTGGTTTTTGAACAAATTTACCGGTTTTTCTGAAATGCAGATATGTTGACTTGCGTCTTCCACAGCACTATGTATGGTGGCCGCAGTAGACATAACTTCATCGTTATTTCTACTTGATACGGAAACATCACGAATGACTTCATCGTCAGTGTAACTTTCAGCTGCTTCGTTATTGAAGGGGTCAAATAAACTAACTTCATCGTCGGCTTTGACCATGTTTCTGGTTACATTTTTAGCTGTAGTGTATCGACTCAGTCCATCTGCGACAACGTTCTCTTTCCCTTTAAAGTACTCGACATCGAAGTCGTACTCATTAAGCATTATTTTCCATCTTTGGAGCTTCATATTAGGTTCTTTAATGCTATGTAACCACACAAGCGGCTTGTGATCTGTTCGGACAATGAATCTTCTACCATATAAATATGTTCGAAAGTATTTCACTGCCCAAACGACCGCCAAGAGCTCCTTCTCTATAGTAGAGTACTTAAGCTCATGTTCGTTAAGTGTTCGTGACGCATAACATACAGGGTGTTTGTCCTGGCTAAGAACAGCTCCTAAGGCGAAGCTGAATGCATCGGTGGTCAAAATAAATTGCTTACTAAAATCCGGATTTCTAAGGGTGGGGTCAGACGTTAATAAAATTTTGAGCATATTGAACGATTGAATGTATTGAGGGTCAGCTGTATTTAGTTTTTCAGATTTTTACAGATACCTAATCATTGGGTACGCAACTTTGGCATAATCCCTTACAAATTTTCAATAGTAACCAGTTATACCGAGAAACTGTTTTATTGCTTTAACTGAAGTTGGTAATTTCATTTCAGTTATTGATTTTATTTTATTTTCGTTTGGTTTTATACCGTTTTGTACAATTAAATGCCCTAAATATTCAGCTTTTATATCTCCAAAATGACATTTGTTGATTTGAATTTTCAACCCACTGTCTTTAAGTTTTTTGAAAAATTTTTCGAAGAGATTGCAAATGTTCTTCGAAACTGGTGGAAAAAACTAATATGTCGTCAAGGTATACTAAGCAAATCTTGTTAATGTAGTCTCTAAGGACATAATTCATCAGCCTCTGCAATGTGGCTGGGGCATTTTTAAGCCCAAATGGCATCCTTAGAAACTCGTTATGCCCACTTTTGGTAGAAAATGCGGTTTTCGCCCTGTCTCGTGGATCTACCTCAATTTGATGGAAACCTTTTACGAGATCAATCGTTGAAAAAAACTGACACCTTCCTAATTCATCGAACAGATCGTCAATATTAGGCATAGGAAATCTGTCTTCTATCGTTTGCGTGTTCAACTTTCTGTAATCGATTACAATACGCCATTGTTTCTTTTTATTTTTATCGTCTTTTTTGGATACAACCCAAATGGGCGAGTTGTAAGGACTACAGCTAGGAACAATAATTTTTCGTCTTAACATTTCTGATATTTGACGATCGATCTCGTCAGAGTGAATCTCCGGATAGCGATAAAGCTTGCTATAAATTGGAATGTCGTTATGAGTTAAAAATTTGTTTGTAAACGATAAAGTCTCTCATTCTTTATAAATAAATTGATTGAAAAGATTTGAGTAATGATTTTAATTTTAAGATATCTGGGTTAGGTAAGTGAGTTGCGAAAAGACTATTATCAATTTCCGATGAAATCGATTGGCTAAGGAAAAAACTTAAAACATTCTTGTTTTGGTCAACATAGTTCTTGTATTTTTCTTCTTCTTCGTTACAATACAGTTCTATTGTAGCTTTGTTGGTAATAAGAGACCTAGTTTGAAAGTAATAACGGCGTTTAAATCAACAAGGATATTATTTCCAATTGAACCATCGAAACGGTCATGGAATTGGTATTCCAAAAAGTTTGCGAAATAATCCTTTTCGTTAAATTCTTCAAAGAGAGCAATCCTATATTCGATATTTGTTTTGACGTTTCGATCGAGTACTTTTAAAATGTGATTTTTACTTTGGATTTGCCATTTTGGATTGCAAATATTTTTGTTAATGATGCTTACTTCAGCACCACAATCAATTATTATAAATTTTAATGGCCTACTACGGTTCTGTATCACTATATAAGGTAGTCTCTTCGGCGAATGGCGGAAAAATTTTGGTGTTGGTTAATGTTTGGGTAATTTATTGTTTGTGCCCTGTCAGTTTCGTTCAAAGAAATATCCATCGGTTCATAACTGGTATTATTGTTGTTGGAAGGTCTACCACTATTGACTCTACGTGTTTGGTTGCTTGGGACATTAACTCTTTGTTGCGGGGATTGATAATTTCTAAAGTTGTTAGTTTGACTACTTTCACTACGTGTGTTAAAATTTGATGTATTATTTTGTTATCTATTTCTACCGTATTCATTAGTTCTTAAGTATGTATTGTCTGAATTAGTGTTGTATCTAGTGTTGGAACTATTTCTATTGGTTCTAAAAAATGGAATATTATTTACCTGGTTTGAATTAAAATTTGAGTTTCTCTTCATTTGTCTAAAAAATTGATTTGAACCTGACGAATTTGGACCGAAATATTGATGGTTGATTTCTGTTATGACCTTATTGGCTTCAAAAAGGGTTTCAAGATTTCGACTGAGGACTATTGATCTCGTAGGTTCAGGTAGGTTATCCTTAAAAGCTTCAAGTGCTATTCTTTTATTTGAAGTTATAACCTCTTCATTATTCTGATTGCCGTCTAAAAAATATGAATTATTGAGCCTACTTAACAAGTGGTTTATTTTTTGATAATAGTCCTCAACATTTGATTGTACTCTGGCTGTTCTAATTTGGTCTAATAATTTATTCGCTGAGTACTTTTCTGCAAAATTTGTTTTTAAAATGTCTCGAATTTTTGGCCAATCTCCTAACCTGCCATGTTTCTGGAGCTCAAGCTTTGCTTTTCCAACAATCTTATCTTTAATGTAACCTAGAAGGAGTGTTTGAGTGCTTACATCAAATGTATTTACAATTAATGACAACGAATCTACCCTATCCAAAAAATCTATTAATAAATTTGTATTTCCATTGAATTCTGGCAATTTATTTACTAAGCTCATTACGATTTTAAATCTCTCTGCGGGATTGATTGATTCCATTTAAAAAAAAATTATGATGACCACTGGAGAATGATGAATTTTTCTTCTGGTGATGACCTCTAGTTCTGTAATATGTATTGATAAGTGCAGTTCGTTTTTGAAATTTTCTTTCTATTTCTGCTTGCTATCAAAATTGATTCTCTTTTTTTTTGTATGACTTTTACCTTCGTTCAATTGTTTTTGGTTCTTTTTTTTGTAGGTATAACCTTTTTTTTTAAAAGCTATGTACGCTTTTATTCAGATACGTTTTTCTGGTTTTCTCTTTTTGCACTTCCTATCATAGTTGTAAGTATAACAGTTCGATTGAATTTTGTTTTCGGTTTGATGGAACTGTTTTTGTTACTGCAGTATGAGAGCGATAGCGGGTTTCTTGCTTTCGAGCTAGTTTTAATTTAGGCTTCCTTTTTGCGACTGTACTTTTGCACGGTGCCATGACATTTGGCCATGTGCCATATGGCCATATTTCAAAATATGGCCATTTGACACTTTTCAATTGTGTCACATGGCCATATGGCCATTTGTCGCTTTGGCAATGTGTCATTTGACCATTATGGCCAAATGACACTTTGAAACTTGTTCTTAAAGTGCAAAAATTCAAAAATAAAGATTGAGATTTCTTAAAAAAGAATTATAAATAATATTTATAATTTGGAAACATATGCAAAGATGTTAAAATAAAATGGCGTTGAGATTTTCCAAAACATTATCATTATCAGTTTTTGAAGAAAAGATTTTCAATTGGATATCTATAATAGTAGATAAGAATACATAAACATAAATACATATGTATGTATGCATATTTATATGTTCATTCATACTTTAAGTTTAAAGGTGAATGATAAACAAAAATGATCGTCATCATCTGCACGAAACGCAGCAAGCGCAATTTTTTTTTTTTTGTTTTTTCCATCAGATAATCATTTTTGTGTGTGAAAATAAAAAAATGCTGAACGAAACGCAGCAAGCGCAATCTTTTTTTTTTGTTTTTTCCATCAGATAATCAATTTTGTGTGTGAAAATAAAAAAATTCGCGCGAAAAAATTGATTATCTGATGGAAAAAACAAAAAAAAAAGATTGCGCTTGCTGCGTTTCGTGCAGATGATGACGATCATTTTTGTTTATCATTCACCTTTAAACTTAAAGTATGAATGTACATATAAATATGCATACATACATATGTATTTATGTTTATGTATTCTTATCTACTATTATAGATATCCAATTGAAAATCTTTTCTTCAAAAACTGATAATGATAATGTTTTGGAAAATCTCAACGCCATTTTATTTTAACATCTTTGCATATGTTTGCATATTTATAATTCTTTTTTAAGAAATCTCAATCTTTATGATTGCTTTGGGCCAGCTGTTGCGCGATCTTTCTGGATCTGTTATGATGGCGACGTGTCCTTCTTGGACCGATTTAACTGGGAAATACCATTTTGTACGTCTAGTCAGGTCGGGTAGATATTCGGTAACCCAGCGACGCCAGAATTGGTTAGCAAACTGCTCACTGGTAAGCCAGTTTTTACGGAGAATAACGCCATCGCTGTGAAACGGTCCTGCCCTTTTTCACCGCTCGAAGATCCCAGTAGGAAATGGTTTGGTGTTAATGCCTCAGCATCACCACCATCTAGAGGAATGTAGGTAAGGGGACGGGAATTAAGGATTCTCTCTACCTCAGTTAGCATTGTATATAAAAGTTCGTCGCTTGGATTTCTCGTAGGAGTTATGTGACTGAATGTTTGTTTTACAGAGCCCAAGAGTCTCTCCCAGCTTCCTCCCATGTGAGGTGCATGAGGAGGGTTGAAATTCCATTTGATGTTTGGCCCGACAAAACTTTCGGCTACCTTGCTGATGTCTAAGTGCTGCATTGCTTCCTTGAGTTCTTGGCTAGCTCCACGAGAATTTGTGCCATTATTGTGGCTAAAGATTTCCAATGGCCAACCTCTACGCGCGATGAAACGTTTTAGCGCCATAACACACGAATCGGCTGATAAGGTGTACGCAACCTCGATGTGTACAGCTCGTATCGTGAGACACGTAATGAGGACTCCCCACCGCTTTTCTAGGTGTCTACCCACTTTGACATATAGGGGTCCAAAGTAGTCGATCCCTATATATGAGAATGCTCTAGTAAATGGCTGAAGTCTTGCGTTTGGTAGGCTACCCATAATAGGAGGCTTTGGGAGACAACTACTATTTTTGCACTTTTGACAACTCTTCCGCGTCGATTTAAGCAGTACTCGAAGTCTAGGAATGTAAAATTTTTGACGAAGTTCATTTACTACCATCTCATTATTATGGTGATGAAATCGCTCGTGGTAGTCGCTTACAATAAGGTTTGTGACTTCGCTTTTCTTTGGCAGGATTATTGGCCGCTTGGTGTTCATGGGAATTCCGGGCGCTGCATCAATTCTTCCGTGTACTCTCAGTACCGAGTTTTCATCCAAATACGGTGAGAGTTTGTATAGGACGCTCGCTGTACCTATGCTGTTAATGATTTTTGTATCTTCATTGTTTTCAACATGATTGAGAACAGAGATCTCTTCAGCGTAATGCTCCCGTTGACACATCCTGAATAGGTAATTTTCGGCATTCCTGAAGTCCTCACGAGTTAAGATGTTCACTATTTCTTTTTCACCTTTAAATTTTAGCCATAGTCCGGAGCAATTTATTCCACTTACTGAAGCGGTCCACGTCGATAAGTTTCTGAAATGTTTTTTCTTGATGCAGATGAACATGTCGAAGAAGCAGCATGAGAAGCGCTCGTTTGAGGAAATACAGAGGTGCCATGACAGGAACGAGATTCGGAAGTTTTACCAAAAGGTAAAAAGATCCTGCCAGGGTGGCAAACCCCGAACTCAAGCCTGAAAAGACCAGCAGGGAAACATAGTTATAGAGTCACAGTCGCTACTGAGGATCTGAAAAGATCATTTCTGCAGACTGCTTAACGGTGATGAGGACACAAATTCCGCTGTCAGGCAGACTGCCCCATTCAGCCTGGACGATGATGAAGAATGCCGTCCTCCCGACCTAGAAGAAGTTAAGCTTGCTATATGCAAACTTAAATCAAATAAGACTGCAGGTGCAGATGGCCTTGATGCCGAACTTTTCAAGGCAGCTGGAGATCAGTTGGAAAGGAGCATGCACCAACTGATCTTCATGATATGGTCGGAAGAAAGCATGCCCGATGAATGGAACCTCAGAATCGTATGCCCGATCCTAAAGAAAGGAGACCCTCACAACTGCGCCAATTATAGAGGGATAATCCTCCTTAACGTCGCTTATAAGATCTTGTCTGCTGTAATATGTGAACGTCTGAAACCCCACGTCAACAACTTGATAGGTCCTTATCAATGTGGTTTTAGACCAGAGAAGTCCACAATAGACCAAATTTTCACATTACGGCAGATCTTGGAAAAAACCCGAGAACATAATATCGATATTCACCATCTCTTTATCGATTTCAAGGCCGCATGACAGTATCTACAGAGACGAGCTGTACAGAGCCATGTCTAGTTTCGGCATCCCTGCAAAACTCGTACGACTATGCAGGATGACTTTGGAGAATTCACGCAAAGACCAGCAGGGAAACATAGTTATAGAGTCACAGTCGCTACTGAGGATCTGAAAAGATCATTTCTGCAGACTGCTTAACGGTGATGAGAACACAAATTCCGCTGTCAGGCAGACTGCCCCATTCAGCCTGGACGATGATGAAGAATGCCGTCCTCCCGACCTAGAAGAAGTTAAGCTTGCTATATGCAAACTTAAATCAAATAAGACTGCAGGTGCAGATGGCCTTGATGCCGAACTTTTCAAGGCAGCTGGAGATCAGTTGGAAAGGAGCATGCACCAACTGATCTTCATGATATGGTCGGAAGAAAGCATGCCCGATGAATGGAACCTCAGTATCGTATGCCCGATCCTAAAGAAAGGAGACCCTCACAACTGCGCCAATTATAGAGGGATAATCCTCCTTAACGTCGCTTATAAGATCTTGTCTGCTGTAATATGTGAACGTCTGAAACCCCACGTCAACAACTTGATAGGTCCTTATCAATGTGGTTTTAGACCAGAGAAGTCCACAATAGACCAAATTTTCACATTACGGCAGATCTTGGAAAAAACCCGAGAACATAATATCGATATTCACCATCTCTTTATCGATTTCAAGGCCGCATGACAGTATCTACAGAGACGAGCTGTACAGAGCCATGTCTAGTTTCGGCATCCCTGCAAAACTCGTACGACTATGCAGGATGACTTTGGAGAATTCACGCTGCTCCGTCAAGGTCGGTAAAGAACTCACCGAGACCTTTAATGTCGAAAAAGGTTTTAGGCAAGGCGATAAACTGTCATGCGATTTCTTCAACATCATACTTGAACAGATTATAAGAAACTCAAACGTCAACACCAGAGGAACAATCTTTCAAGAGTCTGTGCAATTACTCGCATATACAGACGATATTGACGTAATGGGAAGAAAAAAGCGTAATGTCATAGGTGCTTTTGCGAGTATTGAAACAGAAGCGGCAAAAATGGGTTTGACGGTTAATGAGGGCAAAACAAAGTATATGCTGTCATCAAATAAGGACACAGAACATCGACGAATTGGACAAAACGTCACAATAGACAGACATAACTTCGAGGCAGTACAGGACTTCGTCTACCTAGGATCCGCTGTAGACACGGACAACAACGTCAGTGCGGAGATCAAACGGAGAATAACTCTTGCCAACCGTTGCTTCTTTGGGTTAAGAAGTCAATTGAGAAACAAAACCCTCTCCAGAAAAACCAAGGTTACCTTATATAAGACCTTAATCATCCCAGTCCGGCTTTACGGCGCGGAAGCATGGACCTTATCGAAAGCGGATGAGGAAACCCTTGGTCGTTTCGAAAGAAAAATTCTCCGAATGATCTTTGGTCCCGTATGCGAAGGCAATGTGTGGAGAAGAAGATACAACAACGAGCTGTATGAGCTGTACCGTGACATGGGCATAGAAGAGTACGCATCGCGAGGCTACGATGGTTGGGCCATGTTGAGCGGATGGACCCAAACGCTCCGGCTCGTCGGGTGTTCGAAAGCACATTGCAGGGAAATCGCGGAAAGGAAAGACCTCGTCTTAGGTGGCGCAATCAAGTGGATGAAGACCTCAACCGACTTGGAGTGCGAAACTGGAGAGAGCTCGCCCGAAATTGAAGTCGTTATAGAAGGATGTTGGTTGAGGCCCAGGTTCACCCCGAACTGTAATGCCCACCTAAGTATGTAAGTAGATGAACATGTCTTAGCTATTCAGTCGAGGCTCCCGAACTAATAAATTCCTCAGGCCATTTGTCTTTTTTTTGGTTTAGGAACGTTGGAAGGAAATGGGTACCGTATTAGCGCTAAAAAGACTGAATACCTGTGCTGCCCTTTTTCTGATCCAGACAAGCCTATTCCAGACATTTATTTGAATGGAAATGTGCTTCCCAAGTGTGAAAAG
This sequence comes from Melanostoma mellinum, assembly GCA_914767635.1. Classification (NCBI taxonomy): domain Eukaryota; kingdom Metazoa; phylum Arthropoda; class Insecta; order Diptera; family Syrphidae; genus Melanostoma; species Melanostoma mellinum. The sequence continues at coordinate 128,355,025 of OU612059.1, forward strand.
TTTAAATATCTGGGATCTATGATCAATAGTGAAGCATCTTGTGATGACGACATCAATCATCGAGTAAGCGTTGGGTGGATGAAGTGGCGAGAAAACTCCGCTATCTTCTGTGATCGAAAAATGCCCCCTAAGCTGAAGGGAAGACTCTACACAGCAGTTGTCCCTACAGCTCTGACATACGGCTCACAATATTGGACAATGTACAAAAAGTATGAGAGCAAATTGACGGCAGCCGAAATGAAGATGCTTCGGATGACAGCAGGAGTAAAAAAGCTTGATCGAATTAGAAGTACTAAGATCCGTGGAAGCCTTCATGTCAAAAGTACCATCTTGGACAAAATTCAGCACGATCGGCTCAGTTGGTATTGTCATGTTCAAAGGAGAGATCCGCAGAACCCCGTCAAAAAGGCAATATCTAACAACGTTTCAACAAATTCGCGACGAAAAAGAAAAGGCAGGCCAAAACACTCCTGGTACAAGCAAATGCAAAAACAGCAGCATTTGGTTGGCCTCAGACATGGAACAATCCAAAACCGGGAGGCTTGCCGACGATTTCTGAGGTCAACGTGGCGTACCCCACAGGCGGATCACTAGTGTGAAGCAGAAAAGTGGGAGAGTTGTGATCGCCTCAAGATCACTACTCGTAAGGCCGAAAATGAAAAAGAAGAAGAAGAAGAACGTTGGACCTGAATACCATCGGCTCTCTGAATGAAAGTCTCTTTTAAACTGTCACTTAGTGGCCTCGTCTGCTACGTTCTCCTTGCTCGGAACCCACCTCCAATTTTTCGGATCTGTCTCTTCTAAAATTTCTCCTATTCGGAATGCGACGAATTGCTTATATTTTCGATGGTCAGAGTTTATCCAACTTAGTTGGTACCGTCTTTGAGTCTGAACAGAAGTATTTTTTTACGATCTTGAAGGACTGTCCATCTATAATTGTTTTTGCCAGCCTCGTGCCTAGAATAGCAGCCTCTCTCCAATCTTGGTATAGAAATAACTTTCAATGGTGCTACTTTAGTCTTAGCTGCGATTAAGGTGCAACAGATGCCGTGGTCGTTTGAGGCCCGAAAATACCCTACAGCTGAGTAAGCAGCTTCACTGGCATCGACAAATATGTGAAGCTTTATTTCCTCGTCTTTGTTTGTGGTGAGTTGCTGTAGGTATTCCCTTTGAATAGAAATATTTTTGATGGTTGGAACTAAACTTTTCCATTTTTTCCATTTTTCAAGCTGTTGCGGGAGGATCTTTTCATCCCAATCAACTCCCGAGGCCTGAACTTCTTGCAACACGATTTTCAATAGCACCATAAAGTTAGCTATAAGTCCCAGGGGATCGAAGACTTCAGGATGTCCCTCTTTGTTGGTGATAAGTCTTCAGCTAGGTCTTTAGCGTTTGCTTTTATCTCAAATGAAAATGTGTGGACCTTTGGTGACCACCACATTCCTAAAATTTTTTCCGAACCTGTCAGGATGTTCCAGTTGGTAACAGTGTTTTCATAATTTGCCGCTTTTTCTTTCAAGTTTCTAAGAACTGCTTGAGAATTGGACATGAAATTTCGGACTTCCAATCCCGCACGTTAGCGCACGATAGCGATGACATCGTTCGACAATTGTATTGCCTCCTCTTCTGACTGAGCGCTGTCGAGGTAATCGTCCACGTAGTGGTTTTCCGTTATGGCTTTAACTGCTCTTGGAAGCTCCTTTTCTTTTTTTTTGCGTTTTCGTTTTTTACGAATTGAGCGCAAAAAGGAGAGCATGTTTCACCAAATGTCATCACTTTCATAGCGTACTCTTCCACTTTCTCATTTTCATTGTTCACCCATAAGAAACGTTGCGCATTTTGATCCGATCTCTTCACTCCAACTTGGTGGAACATCTCCTTGATGTCAGCACATATAGCTATGTTGTTCTGGCTGATTTTAAATAAAACCAAAAGCAGTGATGGAACAATGTCCGGACCCGACAGCAACATAGTGATATACCATCGACAGTCGCAGCAGCGTCCCACACTATTCTCAATTTGTTGGGCTTATTCTGGTTGACGACGGGAAAAATTGGAAGGTACCACACTGGAAACAAATCAATTTGTTTTATTTCACCTTCACTCAGTTTTCAAGCATACCCCTTTTTCACATACTATTTGTATATATTTTCTTTAAATTTTCCTTGAGTTTTGTGTCATTTTTCATTCTCTTTCTCAAGCAAAACAATCGTTTCTCTGCCATTATTGTACGACTATCGAGCATTTCTTTCAAATCATCAAAACAGTGCTGTTTTCCATCATGGTTATTGCTCTTTCATCATCACGTGAAAGCTTCATCTTGAAGTTTTTTGTACCTATGGACTCTAGAACAATATAATCCTTTAGCTGCGAGTTAAGCTCTTCATTCATTTTCAGACACTCGCAAGAAGTGTAAAAGTTGAAAAAGTTTTTGTGACGTTCTAAGTTCTCGCTGGGAAGTACACAAGGACCATACACCGTCCATCCAAGCCTTGTTTTTGCAGCAATCGGCTGGTCTTTCTTTCCTTCTCTGGTTTGCAAGGGAACGCTTAATTTCCAGTGACTCAGTCCCAGCAAAATTCTTGGCTGTGCGTTTGTGTAAGACTCTATGGGTACACTCTTTAGATGTTCGTAATGATGTGACAGTTCACTGGAGTTGATGGTCTGCTTTGGAAGGTCGAGTGATTTCAAGGTACGTAGATTTGAAATATTGTATCTCTTACTGGCTGTCGATGCGGATATATCTATGTTTATAATTTTAGATGACTGTTCTGTACGGTGTGTGTTTGAAGTCCACTTAAGGCAATGCGGCTGGGGTTTCCCTTTGACTCCTAAATCTAATGCGAGGCTTTCGTCGACAAGGGATATCGATGAGCCATCATCGAGGAAGGCAAAGGTGTTTATTACCTTCTGTTCATGATGTAGCGTGACTGGGATTATTCTAAATAGAATGGTTTCTTCGTTTGACTTGCGATGATGGTTAAGTTGTACTGTTCCTGATTTGTATGGTGTTTCGCTTTGCTTATGAAGAAGCTGGTGGTGTTTGAAAGTGCAGCCATCGATTCCAAAGATCCTCTGGAGGTAGCAGCGATTCCTTCCGTGTTGACGTAAACATGTGCGGCAGACTGTGTAGCGTTTGACCACATTCCATCGATCGTTAAGGTTCATATTTAAAAATGTTTGACACTGGTCGACAGCCTTACAGTGGGATGCACAGAGCACACATTTTTTACTATCCCTTTGTGCTGGTGCTTGTGCGTCTTGATGTACATTGAGGGTTGCTTTGCTGTTAGCCCTGCTGTGACTGTTTACTTCGTGGAGTGGAGTGCAACTCCTTCCAGCCATGTACTATAAGTCGAAAGGTTAACGACACTTAGGTTTTTCGGTGACGAATAGCTGGTGGCAATTTGTTCGTTTACTCTCGTAACAGAGATGGGTTCTCTAAATGCCCACGCAGTCCATTACGCCGCATATGTTTTGCACTGCAAGAGAAAATTTTATTATTGATTGTAGTTTATCAGGTCGTGGGGGTGGCTCTCTACGAATTTTTTCCACAAGACTATCGATGATTACTTCTGGCTGACCAAAATGGATTTTGAGCGTATCCAAAACACCCGGAACTTGTTCAGGAACGAGAAGTCTGTTCCTGACGGCATCTAATGCTTCACCCTTTAAACAGTTTTGTAGACGACGGAGGTTGTCTGTGTTCGTGAATCCACAAGATGTTGTTGTGTTGCTAAACCAGCTTATGAAGAGCGGCCATTCTTTTCCGGGCGGCCACTAAATGTCACCTGATCTTTTGCCATTACTTGTCTGGCTGCCATTTGCTGTTTGTTCGGTACTGGCTTTTAAATCGATGTGCCGTGGTTGAATTGGTTTGCTGTTGGTAGATCGCGAGGTGGTGTTGCGTCACTGAACGGTTCTGTTGCCGATGGTTGAGAGACATGAGCTTTTAGATGGTGCATCGAAGGCTTAATCTGTGTTGCATTTCGCTGTACAGGTATTGAGACGTTCTTGTGGTTGTAGGGGCCTTTTTGTTGTATTAAGTTGTTTTCCAACAGTGAGTTTTCTTCGTCGCTTCTGGAATCAGATGAGTCCGACAATAGTTCCTCTAGCATGTCATACTTCTTCTTCAGAAACTCTCTGTCGCTTCGTTTCTTCATTTCCTTTTCTTCCTGCAGTTGTTGTAGCCTTAGTTCTCGTAGTTTTGACCTTGATCTTCTTCAGCTTGCTTCGCTTCGGAGGTTGTGGAGTGTTGCGATAGGTAATGGGAATGCGGACTCTTCTCTGGTGATGGCATTGCTCCTGGCGTTATCGTTGACTGCTGTCGTTAAGCTACTTGTTGGTCGACACTTTGAGCACTGCCAATCGCTATTTGCTATTTCATTGGTTACCTCGAGGAAGTATAATGGTACCATTGATCGCAGATGTCGCATTGTACCATATCGTCGCTGTCCGCCAGTTTGCAAGCTTTGCAATTAAAGGACAACTCGGGAAGGTTCTTCTTTTTGGGCATACTTATAATGCTTTAACTGAGGTAGAAAGTTCAAGGATTTTCTTCCTACTTTGTATATATATACATATATACGTATATACGGCAATATTTTATTAGGGTAAGGTAAAGGAAAAAGGTTGGAATGACTTACCGTTTACTTTCGCATACTAGATGGTGATGCAGGCAGATGAGATGAATCTTAGTGGCGATGTCAGATGAAAATGGTAGTTCTGATGACAATTTATGCGTATGCTAGGTGTTGATGCACGGCAGATGAGGTGAGTTTATGATGAAGATGATGGTTTGAGGATGAGTGTTGATTAAAGATGAATTTTCTTTACGTAGATGTTGTACAAAAAATTAAAGTATTGGCTAAAGCAAAATCCTAAGCATCCATTACCAGACGTTTGTTCTTCGGTTCAGAAGGGAAGCTTTAATTTTCTTAAAGGAATACATTAGTGTTAATATAAGTTAGTTATAATTTTTTTTTTTTTGTTTTTTCCTACTTGTAGTTAGCCCTTTTTAGTTTCTACGTTGATTTTTGGACTTCTTCTCCTCGTGCTTGTCGATCTCAGAAAAATGGCGAAAAATTTTCTAATATCCGTTTGGTGAAATGTCATCGTTGTGTGCTGCCAAGTTGAGTGTTCAGTAACACCCAAACAAACATGCATTGTCTTTTAAGTCGCCGCTTATTTATAAAAGACGGAAACTCTAATTTAACTTTTCTTATAGATACGGAAGGGGATGTGTCAGTTCTTGCTTGTAACATTAAAAGCGCTAAATCTAGATGTTCCTCAGCTTTGCTATCAGCTGCTAATGGCACTTCGATTCAAACATTCGGATCAAAGTTACTAAACCTTGTTATTAGTCTTGGGCGAAATTTCGTCCACACGTTTATTATTGCCGCGGTTAGTAGACCAATATTAGGAGCCGATTTCTTAGCAAAATACAAGCTCTTGGTAGATACCAAGAACAAGCGACTGATAAACCCTCTAACCAAACTGCACACCGACCCCAAAATATTTCCAAGTCTGTAATCACGAATATATGTAATAAAATTTTGCAAGAATTTTCAAGTTTAACAGTAGAGCCAGACTACTTCGCGCTAGTCAAACACACCGTCGTTCATCACATTTAAACAAAAGGGCGCAGACGCTTAAGTGTTCAAGTGTCTTCAAGTGTTTGCTAACCACTACATATGGTGAAGAAAAAGAACAATCAGGATTGGAGACCATTTGGTGATTACCGTAGATTAAACGGTGCCGCGGTACCGGACTAACATCCGATCCACCACATCCAAGACTTCTCCATGAATGTTCACGACTGCAAATATTTTTCAAAGCTCGACACCGTGAGAGCATATCCCTTGATACCAGTTGCATCAGAAGACATTCACAGAACCGCATTAACAGCTCCTTTCGATCCATTCGAATGGCTTCGAAAGCTTTTCGGACTACGCAACGCAGCGCAAACGTATCAGCGTTTCCAGTAAACATGAGAACGAGCAAAAAGAGCATCTCAAACTTCTTTTTAAAAGACTAGAAGAAGATGGAGTTAACATAAATTTATCCAAGTGCATTTTTGACGTTTCCTCTTTTGAATTTTTAAGCCACACCATCAATGCAGAGGGCATTTTTCCTTCGAAAGATCGAATCACAGCGATCACCAACTTTTCGCAGCCCACATCAATCAAACAAATACAATGTTTCATAGGGATGATAAATTATTATCACCGGTCTATCCCGAAACTTGCTCAACTCCTCGCTCCGCTTCAAGCTCAGCTAGCAACTTTCACAAAGCAAATCAAAACAAAAAAGTTTTTTTCTGGCCAGAAGATATCGACCCCGTTTTCGAACAGTGTTACCACAGCACATGTCAAGTTCTTGGCAACCTCTAGCATTCTTATCTAAAAAACTCAAGGACGAAGAAGTAAAGTACTCAGCTTTCTATCACGAATTGCTAGCGATATACTTAGCTATCAAGCACTTTCGATTTTTCGTCGAAGGACGAGAATTCACAGTCTTCACAGACCACAATCCATTCACGTATGCTCTGACAAGTAACACAGAGAGAAGTCCACGTGAAAGGCAAAGACAATGTGGTTGCCGACACACTTTAGGGCCAACTATAATGCACTTTGCCGCACTTACGCCTGCTTACGCGAACGAGCCAATACACTATTTTGTATGACACTAACTATAAAAGACGTTCTACTCAATTTCGTTCAGCTCAGCTCAACGCATGTTTACATGTTAAGTAGCCAGAATCCATTATGGTTGCTTTTTGTTTAACGAAAGAAAGCTTATCTCAGAGCGATACTTCTGGCCAAACATGAATAAAGACATCAATAATTGGAAACGCTGCTGTATAGGATGTCAAAAAGTCAAGGTACAGAGACACACCAAATCAGAACATGGTAAATTCGATATACCAGCTGGTCGATTTCATCCAATGGTTTTTCATACATCCTAACAGCCGTCAACAGATTCACAAGATGGCCAGAAGCCTATCCTCTGATCGATACGTCTGCCAGTTCAATCGCTAAAGCGTTTGTCGAAAACTTCATTGCCCGTTTTGGTACTCCTTTAAAAATTACTACGGACCAAGCAAGTCAATTCAAATCGAAACTCTTTAGCGAACTGTCTAGATTGCTGGGTGTACACAAGATCCACACAACGCCATACCATTGAATGACATAGATAAAGTAACAAAAAGAATTCAATTGTAATGTAAATATTACAAGAGAAACTAGATTAAAGAAAATAAAATAATTAATGAAAAATAAACAAACTAAAAAGCAATTGAGATTATTCGCTTGGAATCAGGATCGAGGACAATTAAGGCGAACAGGTAACCTGCATCGACATCACAAAATACCACCCAAGGTTTGTATACTTCGACACGACCCAGGTTATAAAATACAATTATTACAAGTGCTCAAAGTTTTGAATGCATGCCAGAGCCCCTTTTTGAATTTCATTATGGGTGTTTGCTTTGAATTTGGGGTATGAATGATCAATAGGTAAGTAAGTAGTATAGAAGAATAAGAAAACAAATTTATTCATTAGTTTATCAAAATAAGTCACGATTGCTGTTCGGTCAGAGAGCTTTTTGAAATGCCTTCACTTACGAAAGAAGAATACGTAAACATTTTATTCTTACGAAATGTTTCTGTAATCTCTTTTTTCCATGCTCTGGCATGCATTCAAAACGAAGGAAAGCACTTTGAGCACTTGCTATAATTGTATTTGTATATAACACATAAAAAACTACTAAAAGTGCTGATATTATTGTTTTAATTAAGCAAACCTGAATGCTAATTTTTTTTTTATTTTTTAATTAAACCCATTTTGTATTTTTTGAAATATCATAAAATGTAGGAATTTCTTAGTGCACTTATTAATAAGTTTTATTTTTATTATTGTTTTGTTCATCTGTAAAAAATAAAGAAACTCTATGTTTAAGACGCATTTTCTATAAGAAAATGAAAAATTTGCTTGGGGAAGAAAATTTGAGAACAATTTAAAATTGAAAATCTGGCAGCCCTTAGCCTAAAGAAATCCAATTAAACAGTTTTAAAGATTATCATTTCTACAAAAAAGTTACGTTTCGTCCATCAGTATTGACAGAGAAAGGTGGTGCATATTTCTATGGAGCCTGGGCCCAGGGCGTACACCTAGACTAGTACCAAATGAAAGCTTACGTTCAGCCCAATCAGCCTGCCAAATATTTTTGAATTCGGTCTTGGTGTTTTGAGATAATTAGACTTGAAGTTGAGCGCTGGAAATGGGAATAATTACGTATATATCGAAAAGCATAGCACGTAGGACAATGATTTTGGTATCATATGAAAGATCATAAAAATATCTTTCATTTTATTTAAAATACAGTTTTCAAAATGCCTTATATCTCGAAAAACAGACCTAAAAGTTGTTTGAAAAGAAACATTTTCGTTGACGTTTGCCAGCCAATATCTCGAAAAAATCAGTGATGACCTATAAATTTTTTGTAAACAACTTTAATCCTTAATAGGTAAGCTTTAATTTGATATATAATTACGCTATCATACATAAAGCATATCACGCACATTATACACAATTCCTAAAAAAAATTAAACAAAAAATATGTTCCACAGCAAATGCATTTTTTTATTTAATTTTTCACAGTTCCTACTTTTTTTTTACTAAACATAAAAACAAAATACATTTTAATGCTGTAAATGAGAAAAAAAAATGACTAATCTTCGTTTAGATCTATCAAAATACCATCCAAAAACAAAGCTGGTGCTATATTCATTGCTTCCTGGTGTCTTGCGTAACCCAAATACCATAAAATACTCATGACATGAGCGCAACAACCAACAGTCCTCATTCCAACGAGACAGTTACAATAGTAAGCTTTTATTGCGTTCGAACTATGTGCTACGTTTGCATCGCTATTCACCAAGATGTAAGTGAGATACACTTTTCTACTTACGTGCCTGGATTTGATTCGCCCTCGCAATAAAAAGATATTGTTGCCTATAAGACTATTATGAGCACCTGAGCCCTATTGCACCAGTTTACAAATTACAATCACAAATTTGTATTTGTAATCCACAATCACAATTTTTGTACATGAATTTGCGTTGCACGAACTACAAATAAGTGAATTGACAAATTTGTGATGAGAATTACAAATTGTACAGATCACCTACAATTTTCTGTTGCACCATTTATGCTCGGCGCTTGTAATTTACAAATTTAATTCACAATTTTGTTGAACGTTGAAGCGAACAAAACTTATTCATAGTTAAACACACCGGTCGGCAACATTTTTGTGCATGGGTTTTACCTAATATATTTTGATTATATAAGCAAATCTGTATAAAAAATTGCGATTACAGAACGTAAATATTTGGTTTTTAAGAAGGTAAGGAGTAAGGTAAGAAAAAAGACCTTTTTGTGAATTGAGTAATTTTATTCGGACCTTTTGTACATTATTGAGCATATTTTCGACAATATAGAGTAATTTTTTAAGCCGGTAACAGAGCTTCCTCCAGAACGTCTTGAGAAAAAAAAAAAAACAATTTGCGATTTTCACCATAACTTTTTTTTTGTTGACTGGTGTGAGTTTTGTGGGATTCACGATTGCCTTGCAACTAAATTATTGGCTCGAGCACTCACTACCAATCCAAAGCTAGTGCGGTGTACGCGCCAGTTACCCAACCCAGTCGAGCTATAGGTCAATTTATTAAAGTCTGCAGTTTGTGGGAGATCTTAAGCATCATTGTTGGAAGGAACATAGAAAAACCAGTAGCTTTAACTTTTACACAAAGCATCCATATGAAACACATTTCCCTTACTTCCAACACTCTGTATCCTTTCTTTGAACCAAAAACACCGCAAAATAGTTTTTTTCTCAAGATGTTCTATACTATGCTATGCTAAGCTTATGCTTCAATAATTGTGCATGAAAAAATTACCCTATATGTGGTCGAAAGTATGCTCAATAATGTACAAAAGATCCGAATAAAATTACTCAATCCATATTCAAGAAAAAAACTCGCAATTTTTTATATAGATTTGCATAATCAAAATATATTGGGTAAAAACCCACGTGCAAAAAAAATTTTTTTTTTGTTGACCAATGTAATAAAAAAAAATAAATTGTTGGCCGTCTTGGCGTTAATGTGCAGTTTTTTTCTGTTTTTTTTTTTTTGTACTCTGCATCCAATAATATTTATGATTTCTTATGCTTTAGAACCTTAGTCGAAATCTTTCATCAAAATCTATATGGCTCTCTATATTATAATTTTCACGCGGACAGTAAACTTTTTTTCGTACGAAAAAATTCGCTTTTGAGTTAATGCTGTGCCTTCTACGCAAAGACATTTTAAATTACTATGAAATACAAATTTGTAGAAAAATATACACACAGTCTTTCACCTGTAGAATTTTTTCACAAATTGAAACAAATTTGTGATTCTCCTTCATATGGTGCAACAGAAACCTACAATAAAGTAGGATTTTCAACATTTTTTTGATTGTAATCTACAACTACGAACTTATTTTCGTGCAACAAAAATGATATTTTTTAACAAATTAATATTTTGTAATTCACAACTACAATTTTGTAACCACAAAATTCTTAGGAAATACAAAATACATTTTTTTTACAAATTTGTGATAAAAACGTTTGTAATTTACAATATTGTAAGGTGGTGCAATAGGCCACTGGTTTAATTGAAAAAAAAAAAATTAAAACTAACCTGATTAATTGGTAACAGTTGCTTCAAGATAGACCGCTGATGACAGTTAAGAGGTACGTTGCGGCTTCTGCGAGATCTTAACGAAGATCCACAGCAAAGGCAAATTCTTAAATGTCCATACTCGCGATTGGGATTAGGGTGATTTGTTGAAGTGATCCTTTCAATAATTCGATAACAATTCAAGCATACCAAATCTGACTCAGATATCTTTAATTTAAATAAGATATTAAAAAAACAAAAAAAAAAAAAAACAAAAAATAAACACTGCAACTCACTTCATCTGGTGTTATCCAGGAGTCTAAAACTAACCGCATTTCATGGCTTTGAATACTTCGATATTGAATCAAGTTATTCAAGCGAACTATACAATTTGCAAAGTTATTAGCATTACTCAATTTTACACTTTTTAATTCAAAACACTTTTTTCTTAAATCTGGAGCGCTGCTACAATTTTTCTCAATTTTTCTCTCGTTAATGGAGTACAACACCTGAAGACCGCGAAATTGTGAATTACTAGTTTTTGTGTCACTACATAATTTACTCACAAGCCAACAATCAGTTATCAATGAATTAGGCCTAACGGTCGCGGACTTGTATGTTTAAGCTTGGTACCTAGCAACCAGTTTTTTTAGATTTGTTTTTGGATGGTATTTTGATATAGATCTAAACGAAGATTAGTCTTTTTTTTTCTCATTTGCAGCATTAAATTGTATTTTGTTTTTATGTTTAGTAAAAAACAAAGTAGGAACTGCGAAAAATTTAATGAAAAAATGCGGGTAGGGGTCAACTCGCGGTTTTTTTCTCGCAAACGTTTACTTCGCAAAGTACATTACGCAATTTCATATTTCGCATATCAACAATTCCCATATTGTTTTTTCGCAATTCTTGTTTGGCAAATTAGTGTTTGGCTTGGCGTTCATCTCGCTGTAAGATCATTTCGCATTTTTTTTTCGCTGTTACTTAAATCGCTTTACCTTATCTCGCATTGATTTATTTCGCTTTTTGATATTTCGCTTTATGTTATTTGGCAAAATATTATTATTATTATATTTTTTGAATTTGTTTGGTTTTCACTATATCTCATGTGAAAACCAAACAAATTCAAAAAATATAATAATAATAATATTTTGCCAAATAACATAAAGCCAAAAACCACCCATCTAAATGAAATAATAAGCAAAAATTTCAATTTTTATGTACAACACTATTTTATTTACAACAAGGAAAACAAATCAAAACAATTTATTGTCATAAACATTATTATCAAACAAAAAAAAAAAACAATTGTTTCAGTGAAAGAGCGAACAAAACGAAGAAAGTGGGTAATTACTAATTAGAATAATTTAATATACTGCACACTATTTCTCTGTTATTATTATTATCTATTTTCGATTTCAAATATAGACAATTTACCAAAAGACTTTAGCATTCGCATTGAACTACTCCAAAGGGCGCTATCACAAGATCACTGCATGAAACATCAATAAAACGGAAAAAAAGAATGCGTGCAAAGAATTGAATAAACAAGTGGATTAGTAGCGTGTGGCGAATTAACTGTTTGCGAGATAAGGGAATCCGAAAGTATCATCAGCCAGTTGCATTATAATCCAGTTGATTGGAATGCGAAAGAAGAAAATGCATAATGACTTGTGCGAGTTAATGTTTCAGCGAGATGAGTGCAAGGCGAGATGACTATTGGGGAGCTGACTGTTGCGAAATGAATAAAAATTTTTTAGACATTCGCGAGATCATCGTTTGCCAAATGAAATCCGCGAGTTGTTCGGCACCCAAAAAATGCATTTGCTGTGGAACATAATTAATGTTTAATTTTTTTTAGGAATTGTGTATAATGTACGTTATATGCTTTATGTATGAAGCGTAATTATATATCAAATTAAAGCTTACCAATTAAGGATTAAAGTGGTGCAAAAAAAAAATTATATACAATGAGAATTGTAGCATTTAAATAAATGTAATGAAAACGCAAGCTTGTTCAATTTAAATATGTTCGTGCTTGACGCAAGAACAAACAAGCTTCATGCTTGATTTCACCAAGGTTTTCTTTTTCGGTGAACGAAGAAGAAATTCAAAATTGTATGCAAAAACATAAAAATTAATTCAAAATTACAATTAGAACTCTTCATAACTATCTTGGAATGAAGATAAATATTTCAAGCGACGCGACGGTTGAGTTGAACTTAGACAAGAAATATACACAGAAATCATTTTGGAACGTTTAAATATAAACGTATCAAACTCACTAGCAACTTTTATTAGTCGGGAGGAAGAAAATTCAAAATAAGAAGAACTGAAAGAACAAGTTCCTTATCGAGAACCCTTAGGAAGTTTCATATATTTGGTAACAGGAACAAGACCAGACATTTCCTTTGCTGTGAGTTCTGCTGCAAGAAAGATGGAATACTGTAAGACAAATTGTTCGTTATATCTGTGGTATACAAGCAAATCAGCCGAACAACAGAGAACTTCAGATATACAGTGGTGGAGATTATGCAGGCGATTCAAAAACAAGACGATCAACAAGTGGTGTGATTTCAATGTATGTATGCTGGAAGACCTATATCTTGGACGAGTCAACTTCAACGAACCGTAGCCATTTCAACAATTGAAACAGAAATAATGGCTGCCAGTGAAGGTGCTAAGGAAGCAATGTGGCTCAAACGACTCTTCGAAGAACTTACTGAAGCAAAATGACTTTTATCTTGCTTTACATAGATAATGCTAGTGCTGTTAAACTATCGAAAAAACGCACAATATCATAAACGTTCGAAACTTTTATGTTAGAGAATGCTTTCTTGATGGTTAGCTATATCAGTTTGGAGCAAAAAAGTAAAACCTCTTCAACGAGTCCAATCTTAGATGCTTCAAGAGAAAATTGTTATTGACTAAATAATGAGTTAAACTGTCTGATATTTATGGAGGAAGTGTTTAAAAGAATAAAACATCGAACAATTAAAACACCTATCAATAAAAAAAGGATTTTGTGTATAGTCATCAAGAAAAGCAATTTATTTTTTTTATAAGAAAATTAATATTCTTAGCAAATGGAATATTGTTCAAATAAATATTCTTTTGTGAATAAAACTTTGTTATTGCTTTTGTTTATACAGCCTATTTAACATTTTGAAATCCCGAAGCTAAACACGAAACCGCAACGGCACGACTTCGTTAAAGTATTTCAAGCTTAAAATCAGACAGTGTCTACATTCATATGTATACATATGTACGTGCTAAAATAGTTTTTTACTCAGCTTCTTTGCTACTTGGGACCAACCGAAGAAACTTAACTGTAATTGAGATTACGAAAGCCTTAAATAAATTTCCTTAGTTGAATAATTAAATGATCATTGAACTCACTTTTCAAATTTCACTGGTAGGTATCCAAAACAGAATTAAGTAGTTATTATTCTTATTTTTTGCGGGTTATTTTCTTTTAAATAATTTTTCTTATGTCTTCATTCAATGCTTGAGAAGATTTACTTAAGTCCAGAAAATACACTAGTTGTGTTATGTTTCACTACTAAATTTTAACCATTATAAAACACAAAGTCAAGTTTATTAGACTCTTTTAGATACAGTTGAAAACTGAAATTTCTTTTACAAATATCTTACAAACACTTAATAAAGTTTTTGTCCAACTCGTTAACCTTCTTTTACAGAAAAAGTAGCACAAATGAGAGCAGACAAAGAAAATGTACAGTATCAAAGTTTGGTC